>SJYX01001205.1:127075-141181 GCA_006410675.1 Oreotragus oreotragus | reverse complement strand
GGTAATGGATATCCATAGAAAAGAGGATAACTACAAGATGATCAAGAAGTCCATGGGAGAGATGTATCGAGAATTATTGATATCTTATGTTTAATCAAAACTGGGAATGTGGACAAAATTGTTCAAACTTCGCTGGAGGTATATATAAAAGAGTAGAGGGTAGGGACTTCCCTGATGGCTCAGTGGTTAAGACTCCACGCTTCCAATGCAGGGGGTGGGGATTCAATCCCCGGCCAGGAACTAAGATCCTGCAGGTCACACAGTGTGGCCAAAACAGAGAACAAAATAAAAGTGAAAGTGACTTTAAAATGTTAATAAGAATGTAGCAAGTAAAGAATGGAATGCATGGAAATTCTAACCTTTCTTCAGAGAAACAGGAGCACTCATTAAAAAGGAGGACTCATTTAAATTTTAAAAGTTCAAAACATTTTTAAAGAGTAGGTGTTTACCATACCAGAGACAAGTTTTATTTATTTGTGATAAATTATAAATTTATGTATAGATGTACCCTGTCTATGCTCTGACCGATAACACTGAACCACTTGGGTTTGGAGAATTTGAAAAGTTTCTCCTTCTGAAAACCACCATGGTCCTTTCCCATTGCCCATGCACATCTGATTCTATAAAGTCAACTTCAAACCCACCTCTGATATTACTTCCAATGCAGGGGGTGGGGATTCAATCCCCGGCCAGGAACTAAGATCCTGCAGGTCACACAGTGTGGCCAAAACAGAGAACAAAATAAAAGTGAAAGTGACTTTAAAATGTTAATAAGAATGTAGCAAGTAAAGAATGGAATGCATGGAAATTCTAACCTTTCTTCAGAGAAACAGGAGCACTCATTAAAAAAGAGGACTCATTTAAATTTTAAAAGTTCAAAACATTTTTAAAGAGTAGGTGTTTACCATACCAGAGACAAGTTTTATTTATTTGTGATAAATTATAAATTTATATATAGATGTACCCTGTCTATGCTCTGACCGATAACACTGAACCACTTGGGTTTGGAGAATTTGAAAAGTTTCTCCTTCTGAAAACCACCATGGTCCTTTCCCATTGCCCATGCACATCTGATTCTATAAAGTCAACTTCAAACCCACCTCTGATATTAGTATTTCCACCTTGCCTTTATTTAGTCAAAAAATCTTAGCTTTATCCAGATTTCAACTTGGTTCATTCCTTCTCCTAGAAACTGATTTTAAGCTCCTTCTTGGTTGAAAATAAACTTAGTCTCAACCGCTTGAGGAGCACTGCAAAGACAACCTTACTCATTAGGGCGTCATGACACTAGGAAGAAGTGGCTACGTAACAAACAAGTAAACCACATTAGAATGTCACTCTCCGCTGGGAAAGCGTCTGCCTGCAAAGCGGGAGACCTGGGGTCAATTCCTGGGTCAGGAAGATCTCCTGGAGAAGGAAATGGCAACCCACTCCAGTATTCTTTCCTGGAAAATCCTGTCGAGGAACCTGGTAGGGTGCAGTCCATGGGGTCTCCAAGAGTCGGACACGAATGAGCAGCTTCACTTTCACTTCACTTTTCACCAATGCTTTAGGGAAGGGAGGAGCGCCCAGGAGGGAGAAATTTCTCCCATCAGGTACAGCACAGCAGTTCAGATAAGGCCTGAAAAGTATTGTGGAATTCTAGGGATAAAGCAAGGCAAAGTTCTTACCCTCAAGAGACTCGCAGCCTTGTAAGGAAAACCACTCTCAACAGAGACTTCCTCGGAGTTCCCTCAATGTGCCTGGCTCTTGGTGCATGGTGGATACCCAGTATGCATTTGTAAAATGAATAAGGATAAATGCACACACCATGCATTCTCTCATTTCTGTTTCCTTGACTTGGGTTTAAAGGTCACTGATGGCCTAGGTTAGGAGAGTTCCCTGTGGTAATCGAGGCAGCAGTCCAGTATCAGGAATAGGGACTTACCAAAAGGTGAGGAAAGAAAGACAGTAAGCCAAGACAGTTGACACTGTTGCAGAAAGATCATATTTTTTAGAGAGATAGGATAGATTTTCCTGATGGCAGCTTCTTCAAAATTAAAATCAGATGGCCCAGTGATTTTGCAATGAGGGAAAATTCTCCATATTTCTTCTACCCCAAAGAATATAAAAGCTAAGTAGCCTGTCTGCTGGAACTCAGTAGTCTGAAATTCCTCAAGGACCAGGTTTTCATTATCATTGTATTCCCTGCAGTTCTTAGCTCAGAGCTTAGTGAATACTAGGTGCTCGTTGGATAAATTAACATATAAAAACACGTAAATAATGTGATGGCTAATTCTTCTTATCCAGAGGATAACCAAAGGGAGAGGAGTGAGTAGGAAAATAACAGTAAAAGATGGAAATTGGAGAAAATATATCAATTTGCTACATTTCATACTTAACCCTTTATGAAGATGCATAAATTGTTGGTGATAAGTGACTGAATGAATGAGGAAATGAATTAAGCATTAGGCAGAAAAGAAAATATTCAGCATACCTAAACCGTCTGAACCACTGGGCTATTTTAATGATCAAGGGGTCTTTCTGGTGGCGGTGTGCTTGCTTAGTAGCAGTGTTAGCCGCTCAGTCGTGTCTGACTCTTTGTGACCCCATGGACTGTGGCCTGCCACGCTCCTCTATCCATGGGCTTCTCCAGGCGAGAAGACTGGAGTGGGTTGCCATTCCCTTCTCCAGGAGATCTTCCTGACCCAGGGATCGAATCCGGGTCTCCTGCATTGCAGGCAGATTCTTTACCGTCTGAGCTACAGTCTACGTATATTTATCAGCATGTGGCTGATACCCATTTGCCAAGCATTTCAGAGGAAATTTAGCAGAACTGACTCTACACCCAGAAGGAGAAGAAGCAGGTCACTTTTCCTACCTTCCCTTCCGTTCCCTAAAGGAAACTGACTGCCAAAGAGTGCCATCTCTCTACTTATTTTTATTATTCAGAAGAGAGTGGGAAACCTAGTGTCTTCCCCTTGTCACCATTTGGCAAATGTGGTCACTAACTGCAGCAATTGCTCTGTGGAGGCGGGAACAGATTGCCATGATTCCTTAACTCGGGTGGAAAGTGGGGCATGCATCGTGTCATTTGCCTTGTAGGTTGCTAAAGTGATTGACATTGTGGGTTACATCATTTTATTTTCCTTTTTTGTGGGTAAGAGTGCATGATTCTAGATCTTTTTGGGTTAAAGCGTCTGCCTGCACTTCGATCCCTGGGTCAGGAAGATCCCCTGGAGAAGGAAATGGCAACCCACTCCAGTATTCTTGCCTGGAGAATCCCATGGATGGAGAAGTCTGGTGGGCTACAGTCCACGGGGTCGCAAAGAGTCGGGCACGATTGAGTGACTTCATTTTCACTTACAAGAGTGGGATACTATTACTCACCTAGAATTCTTCTCTGAGTTCCTCTTCCTTAAAAAAATGACACCACCAGTCTCCCCATGCTACATCACCATTTTTGCTTTGCAGAAGAGAATGTACTGAAATAAGTAGCAAAAGACACTACAGCAAGTGACAGAAACTTCTTCTTTACTGTATCTTTTATTCACCATAGCAGCCAACACTCTGCCCTGGGACCAGAACACAAGCAGCAAGCATCTAAATCTGTAAAGAATCCAAATCATCTGTGGAGTAGCAAGTATCTTTTTTCCTATACAAAGACCCATTTTATGGTCTAAAGTGCCTCTAAAGTTTTAGGTTGGTGTACGTGGCACTAATGGTAAAGAACCTGCCTGCCAGTGCAGGAGACGTAAGAGATGCAGGTTTGATCTCTGAGTTGGGCAGATCCCCTGGATGGGGGCATGGCAACCCACTCCAGTGCTTTGCCTGGAGAATCCCATGGCCAAAGGAGACTGGAGAGCTAGAGTGCATAGGGTTGCAAAGAGCAGGACACAGCTGAAGCAACTTAGCACATTCAGAGGGTCAGGATATCCATTCTTAATTGAAATTAACTGTTAATTGGTAACTGGCCCACCTTTGCTTAGCTGAAGCATAGATCTACATTCAGTGGTAATAATATCTAAACTTGTGGCCCCTCTTATTGATGTTCACTCTGCACCTTGGGCAGCCTGGGTGGAAAATGGACAAATCTAGACATTTGTATCCGTACCGGGCTACTTTCCCAAAGAGGCAGGATAGCAATTAATCCTATCTGAAATGTTTCCTGTCGGATTAAAATATCCAACCTATCCCTGTCGATAGAGAAATTCTGGGAAATAACTCTTTGCAAAACAGGTTTAGTTACTCTATCCATAGCTTGGCAAGGGCAGAGTAACTGTATTAAGAGAGTCTTCTGGAGTAATGACCAGAGAATTCCAAGTTGGGACATCAGGTCACTTTATTTTAGGGTGCCAGGGAAAGGAGAACGTAGAACAAAAATAAATGTCTGTAAGGATACTTTAGGAACTGGAAACAGAAAGGACAGCTCTTTGTATCCAGAGTAGTTTCCATCGAACTCTTGGACATTTCCAGGGGATTTAAAAAACAAAACCTACTTGAAGAAAATTATAGCACATAATTTTATTCTCCCTCTATTTGTTTACAAATCTATTTTATGTTTCACTTTTTATTATTCAGTATATAGTTTCAGGAAAATGGGGAAATTATTTTTCCATAAATATTTGCCTGTTCCTATTTTCACACGTAATTCTTTCCTCCAGTAGCTAAATCTGGTCACCATGCTGATGAGGGCAAGGGAGGAAGGCAGAAGTATTAAGAGGAAATTTTGATTTTTCTGAGTCGAGAGTCATGCATTCTGGCTGTCTTTCAAGTTGAGCAGAAGATATCTTACCTGAGATGAGGCAGAAGGCCAAGTGCATGCTTACATTCTTTCTCTCATACTGTAGGAACATTGCTTATTTTTAAGGTAGCTTGGGTGTAGAATGCTCCCATAGGAATTTTAGTGCTTTTTACAATTTAAGTCCAACCTACTTTGTGGATTAAAGGTGGATTCCCTAAATGTTTCTGAAGGGCAAGGATCACTTCTCTCTCTCTGATTTTCACTGTTTCCAGTCTTCCTCCTCTGAAATAGTCTTAGCGAGTTCCCATGTTTTCTCTGGGTGAACTTTCCCTCTTGCCTCCTGTTTGCCCTCTCCAATCCAACTCTAAAAAATAAATGTGCTGTCAGAAGCTATAGCTTTGCATCACTGGGGCCTCATTGCATTCCAGAGGCAATGACTGATTGCTACACTCTAATCCCAATTTGGGGCAACTCATTCTACAGTTTTATGACTTGGTGACAGTATCTCATGAATAACAATGAAAGAATAACCTATCACTGCAGACTCTCTCACAAAGTGGTGATATGTAAATGCAAAGATAATTGCCATTTAAAAATAAAAGCTTTTTTAAAAAAAAAAAAAAACCCCAATCAGTTGACAATAAAAACATATCATTCTAGTCAAAACATATGCATTCTTCTGCTGGCATTTTAAAAAGTTGGCTTCAGTTTTATTCATGCAAATAGGATTTGACCCTAGCAGACTATTACTTAGAGAGTTTCATTGATCCATAGAGGAAAATAAAAGTAACAGGATTCCTACTTAAACACTGACCATATGCATTAGATGTAAAAAGATATCTAATAAAGGAGATGGGTACATACGCAGTTAGAGATTCAAGGATCAATTGTGCTTTTAATTACTCAGCAAATCAGGAACCTGATCTCAATTATCCAAACCATGTAGGCAGGTCTTAATTCTTATGGCAAAAATGTTCTGGGTAGTTGGAATAATTAGGAATCACAGATAATCCCAAGCCCTTATGGCAACAATTCATTAGCGTCTCCTTCCTTAGAGAAATGGCTTTATAAGAGCTACAAATCATTACTAAACTGTCTGGCTTATGTTGCCTCTCCTTTGATTATGCTGCTACAGTCTCCGGGGAGGACCACGCAAAGCAGTGAAAAAAGCCCACAGCATGGAAAGGAGAAAGGGACCGAATCTCAAGGAGAGGTCACAGATATCTCAGCAGACTCCATTTACAGCACAGGGCTAGCAGTGGTGAAGCCGTCTGTCAGAAGAGCTGCACATGGCCTTATCATTCTGTTTCAAAGAACACTGAGCAGTTAACCTACAGAAGAAGGTGTGTGCAGAGCCAGGTGACAAGGGCCCAGACTACGAACATGAATAATTTCTAGTTTGGTAACCGTAAAGAGGCAGTATGTCCCAGGAGTTCTTTTTTCCTTATTTTCTGCCTTCCATCAATTAGCCTCAGTAATACCAGCATGTAAGATTCTCGGTTATATTCAAGCTGGGGAAAATTGTAGCACTCTTTCTCTTTACTTTTCTCTTCATTGTTCTTTTTTTTTTTTTTAATCAGTATTTGTGCTAAGTTGCCTCAGTCATATACAACTCTTTGAGACCCATGGACTTCACTGAGTTTCTTGAATCATCCTTCCTTTTATCTTTAAAATTTCATTTGTACAACATCAAGACAAATGTCTTCCAGGTCCTGTCTTCATGTTCTCCGTTTCAGTAAGAATCTGGAAGACTCAAAGCCATCCTCATCATTCTCTGTGTGTGTGTGTCTCTCTTTCCCTGTCCCGCTCCCTTTCCTTCTCTCTTTCTCATCACTGTGTCAAAATCTATGTTGTTTATGTAGTCGGCAGTCACTTTCATCAGGGTGTTACAACTACATTTCCTATAATGGAGAAATGAAACCCTGTTTAGTGATGCCAAGGAGGACATGGATTCACAGACAATTACGAGGAGGGGCTTTCCCCTCTCAGAGGCATTCTCTTTGGCCAAGCACACAGCTTGTAGAGAGCACGTGTGGAAAAGTGAGGGGGGAAGGGGTGTAGATTCAAATACTGGGATACCCAGCTCATCAGTCTAGGCAGTCAGTATGTAACAAACACCACAAGCCCATGGTTGATATATTCTGAAATCTTACCAAAAAATAATGCCTGCCTGCCTTCCTTCTTCCTTCCTACCTCCTTTCATTCCTTCTTTCTCTTTTTTCTTGCACAAGTACTTCTTGAGTACTATTTGAAACACTCTGAGCAGTGCTAATAAAATAGTAGCAAAAAATAAACTCAGACCTTGACCTGGAGCTTTCAGTCCAATAGGAAAATTACACAATTACAAAAGTCAAAACAAAAAACTGGCACATCCAGATGTCAGCTGTAAGCACTGTAGTCTAGGGTCTGGGTGGTCTAAAGCCGTCTTTAGTCAAGGAGGACTCCCGTATGGAAGTGGCTTTCAAAGTGAGACCTACGGATGAATAAGCGTTAATGGACAAATGCACAACAGGAAGGTGATGAGGAAATGGGAAACAGCCTTTCCGGTAAAGAAAAATGGATACAGAGAGGAATCAGAGAACATGACTCCTTTGAGGAACAGAAATGAGCTTTGTCAAACTGTGGCAGAAAGTGCAAAGAAATAAAAAGAAGAGTGATGAGGCTTTAGATGTAGGCAGGAACCAGGTCATGATTATTCTTGTCATCTGTGTTGATGATATAAAACCTCAGGCCATAAAATTCAGACATGAAAGGTATCTGACTCTCTTTTACTTTAACTCAGCCTATGTTAACATTTTGAGCACTACAGTAAAGATTGCCTAGCTGTTTACCAAATCTGTTTCCCCTTCCTCCTAGACATGTAACTAAGGCACTTTTTCAGTCTTCCTTGCAGTTAGCTGTGGCCATGTGTCTGAGTTTCGGCCCATAGAAGAAGAGAAGTTTCTTCCAGTCTCAGCCAATCGAAACCTCCCATATAATCTTCCTCCTTCTTCCACTGTCAGACAGTTAGTAATGATGCCCGAGGTGACCTGGAAGTTAGGTAGAAAGAGCATCACTCCCCTCCTACACACACATACACTCTCACATTGAGAGGATGTTATAAACAATTACGTTTCTACTGCACTAAGTCTTGGCAGTGTGGATGCTTCTCTGTTACAGCAGTGAGTCTCAAAATGTGTCCTGAGAGCAGCAGCAGTAGTACCTACCGCCTCGGAACTTATAAAAAATGCAGTCACCGAGCCCCGGTCGAGACTTACCTACACACTGAACTAGACACTCGAGAGGTAGGGGCAGCAATCTGTGGCTTATATATAAGCCCACCAGGTGATTCTGATGTGGGTTAAAATTTGAGAACACTCTTTATATGTTTTCCATTATCTTAACCCACCCCATCTGGTGACAGAAATGAAGCTCAATTAATTCAAGGAGGTCACAGCCAATTCAGCGTGTCCTTAATCAGGTCAACCTGCCTACATTGCCAACGCATAAGATTGGTCTATCTGGACCTTAATTATTATCTATTAACCTGTGATATCCTTTGCAGCTTCTTTCTTTTCGTCCTTCCTTTCTTGATTTCCTCCTTCCTTTCCTTCTTTCTTTTCTTCCTTCCTTCCTCTCTTTCTCTCTCTTTCTTTCTTATCCTCAGTTGGCTCTGGTTGTTTTTCCATGATGACTGGTACTGTTTTCCCTACATCAGCCTGTTCATATCAGGCCTCTAGCTACCTTTGAAGTCATCCCTTACACGCCTTTATGCTAGCGTCGGGGAAATTCAAATTCCCACATTGCTGTTTCTCCTCCGCATTTCCGTCACTACGTCACACGGGCGATCCCTTTAAGGTTTTCAGCTTCCTCAGCTTCTTCCCAGGATGACGTACGGGTGTCTGGACTCAAGCTTGAGCCTCCTTCTCCAGCCAGATTTACCTAATGGAGGGGCAGTTCTAAACATATGGTTTCTTTTTTAAGTATTTCAGCAAATTTTCCTTCTGTGGCCTGTTATGGCCCTAGGAAAACTGGCTTTTAAATATGGTGATGGTTTCATGCGTTTTGCTAAATCCGTTCTTCAGAGTATAAAATTTGTGTCTTAGGTTTTTTTGGTTGTTGGTTTTTGTGTTTGTAGTTATATGTGTGTGTGTGTGTGTGTATATATATATATATATATATATATATGCTCTTGTTTTTGCTTGACGCAGCCATGATTCTCTTAACTTTTTCCTAAGAAAATTATTCTCATGAATTTTCAATCAGATTTCATAGTTCAAAAAAGTGTTAGCTACACTTCTGAATATGCCTTATTTTAACAATCCTTTAAATTTCTTCATTATTTCCATGGGGTTTTCCACAGTAATTTTTCTCCCTGCATATACCTGTATTAATGGATGCTTCTCTGGGATCTTTTCTATTTTTCTGTTGTCATTTTCTTGTGGTAAGACCACTTGAAATGATATCACCACCTTTAATGACTTTTTAAAGGTACAGTACATTACTGGTGACAGTAGGTACAACATTGCATAGCAAATCATCCAGAACTTATTCATCTTTCTTAACTGAAACTTTATCTATTAATTTAGTAATTCCCTGTTTCCCCCTTAGCCCTGACTTTGAGTCTATGAATGTGACTGTTTTTGATACCTCTTTTAAGTAGAATCATTCTGTCATTATTTCACTTAGCATAAAGTCTTCAAGTTCCATCCATGTTGTTGGTATTTCAGTGTTTCCTTCTTTTCTAAGACTGAGTATTGTCTCATGCATACACTAACTTTTTGCCCATTTCACTCACCAATGGACATTTAAGTAGTTTCTTCACTATTATGAGTAGTGTTGCAGAGAACTTGGGGATACAGACATCTCTCTGAGATACTTCCTTCATTTCCTTTGAGAAAATACCCACAGGGGAATTGGTATCTTGTGGCAGTTCTGTTTTTAATTTTAAAGGAAACTCCATATAGTTTTTATAAAGAGTATATCAATTTATAACCCCATCAATAGTGTACAAGATTTTAGATCTTTCCACATCCTCACCAACAATTCTTTTTTTAATAATGGCCATTTAACAGATGTAAGATCTATTGTTTTGACTTGTATTTTCTTGATGATTAATGGTGTTCAACACTTTATCATATATCTGTTGACCATTTGGGTGTCTTCTTCTGAGAAATGGCTGCTTCCAAGACCTGTGGCAGGTGAGGCTGCTTGCAGGAGTATGACCAAGTTGCTGGAGCTGAGTCCATAGACATGGGGATGCTTTGGTCTACAGCTGGGACTGTGTGCTGCAAACCTGCCACAGGATGTGTGTTTGCCTTCTCAAAGCAGCTTTTCTCAATCTTGGCCTTATTTGGAGTTCAAAACCTCCTACCTGGACCCCAAAGCTTCCACACTCAGTTCAGTTCAGTTGCTCAGTCGTGTCCAACTCTTTGTGACCCCATGGACTGCAGCACGCCAGGCCTCCCTGTCCATCACCAACTCCTGGAGTTTACTCAGACTCATGTCCATTGAGTCAGTGATGCCATCCAACCGTCTCATCCTCTGTCATCCCCTTCTCCTCCCACCTTCAACCTTTCCCAGCATCAGGATCTTTTCCAATGAGAGCCTCCTGATGAAAGTTTCCACAGAGGCACTTCTATTCATGATGGCTGCCAGACTATTGTTTGCAGGAGGAGTGTAAACTGAGGCTTTCCTATTTCATCATCTTTGCTGACATCACCCTTTCCAAATGGCATGTTTTACAGAAATAGAAAAAAAAAAAATTCTACAATTCATATGGAAACAAAGATGACTGCATATTGCCAAATCAATCCTGTGTCTTAGTCTTAATGAACAATAAACTAAGAGAACATATATGCAATATATATAATCCCAAAGATTATTTTATATACATATGTATACATATATGTATATATATATATACATTTTTATTAACCAGTATAAAAAATTTAAATGTTTTTATGTATATATATCAGTATGTTATTATAACCAACTAATCATTAGAAAGAAAAAAAAACTTAGCAATAGAAAAGTGAAGAGAAAGCAAAATCCATGTATAGAGAAGAAAACATATATCTCCCTAATCAGTATATGCTCAACCACAATCAAGATGATTAAGATCAGCAAATTACATACACAAGATGTGCTTTGATTGTATTTAACTGTTAAAAATGTCAGGCAATTCCAGAGCAGAAATCAACAGGATTTCTTATGCAGAGCTCACTGAAGGGTAAATTGGTACAATCATGCTTCAAATTCTTCAGCATTATCTATTGTGATTGGATACCTGACAGAGTTGCTACAGCCCAGCAATTCCACTCCTGCTTACCAAAGAGCAGCTCTTGCTCATGTGTTCACGAGCCAAATTACAAGGGAATGATAAAACAAAATCTGAGAGAGGCTCACCTCTGGGAAGAAGGCTAGAGGAGGAGCATATAAGCAGGTGCAGGTTATTGATAAGGTTCTTGTTCTTGGAAAGTATGGGCACTCTTTACATTATTAAAAGTAAAACAAAATAAATGATGGTCCTGTATGAAACAGTGATTGTATGTTTCAGAAGCCAAGGTTCATATAAGGTCCTTAAGAAGAAAGAAAAATAATATTTATGGTTTTGCAATTAAAAGCTTTGGTTTCTGAAATAGTTAAGATATATTGTTGTTGTTATTAGTTTCTCTTAGCAGTTTTAATCCTCTGAGGCATTAGATAAATTCCATGGAGTGAAAGAAAGCATTGCTGCTGCTGCTGCTAAGTCGCTTCAGTCGTGTCCGACTCTGTGCGACCCCACAGACAGCAGCCCATTGGGCTCCGCCATCCCTGGGATTCTCCAGGCAAGAACACTGGAGTGGGTTGCCATTTCCTTCTCCAATGCATGAAAGTGAAAAGTGAAAGTGAAGTCGCTCAGTCATGTCTGACTCAGCGACCCCATGGACTGCAGCCTACCAGGCTCCTCCGTCCATGTGATTTTCCAGGCAAGAGTACTGGAGTGGGATGCCATTGCCTTCTCTGGAAAGAAAGCATTACTGAGGCTCTCGTCAAGACTCCACTGTGCTGGATGAGATGGGAGCCCTAGCTTGAGCTAGCAATAAACCCCTTTTTTTAAAAAAAAAAAGAAAGCATTACTGAAAGCAAAATAAGACTGGCTAATATATAAAAATATTATTAATGACAAGATGTTTAGATTTATGCTGTCAAGGGCTTTTCATTTAAACAGAATTATAGGGTTTTATAAACCATCTTTCTATGTTAATAAGTTAACATATCCCATATTTTTCAAACAGTCTGAGATAGAAGGATGAATTTGCATGATTAGTTACTTTCTAGTCATTTATCTTGAGACAAAGCAAGTATTTCCATTTATTAGTGAAACATAAATATGTATCACTTACTTCTTCATGGACATTCAAGGAAAAAAGGAATTTTCATTCTTTCAAAGAAAGCTGATGTACTACTGAAAAATATCGGTGAAAGAAGATCCTGATACCTAAGCAATTTACTCAGGAAAAAGATCCTTTATAACACAGTATCAGGGTTAAAATTTCACCAATCCAAATCATCGTTGGTAGTAGCTCTTATCCAACAGGTGACTCAGCTGTAAAGAATCTGCCTGCCAAAGCAGAAGACACAGGAGACGTGGGTTCGATTCCTTGACTGGGAAGATCCCCTAGAGAAGGAAATGGCAACCCACTCCAGTATTCTAGCGTGGGAAAAACTGTGGACAGAGGAGCCTGGCGGGCTATAGTCCATGGAGTTGCAAAGAGTAAGACACAACTTAGCAACTGAGTATGTATGCACGCACGCTTATCCAACAATGTGGATAACATCCAACATCTTTAGACTGTAAGCTGTTACATTTAATAAAGGATATTTTCTTTTTATGTGGTTTTGAAGCATTAAAACAGTATTATTCTTCAATTTGGAACATAGAGGAAATATTATAGAAATATAACTAGAGGAAAAAATATGACTTCATAATCTCCTGACAGTCATTAGATGATGAACATGATTTTGAGAAATACTAATTGTATATCCTCACTGCTAAATGCCTGACTATATTAATTCAAATTATTAAAGCTGAGTAGAGATAATCTTCCCTGAAGCAAAGTTAATAGACAAAAGAAAATAATATGAAGTCCCAACCAGAATTTTTTTTAAAGGAGCAGTTTTTTATGTGATAAATGTATATTACATTTATTTTGTTTTGAATAAAAGGTCCAATTTGTGCTTTGTGAGATTTGACTTGTTTTTTTTGTTTGTTTGTTTTTAAATTTGCCGCTCCCCTCCCCCAGCTCCCAAAGGCCGGGGAGCACGCCGCCGCTTTGCGGTCTTGACTTGTTTTTTTAAGCATCTACATTTGCATGTTTAAAAACTACCTCTAGTTGTGAATAACTATAAGTAAATATTCAATTGTTTTGTCATTATTTTATATATTAAACAAAATAGAAAAATATTCAGCAGCAGGGAATTATTTATTAATGCAACATCATTAAAATAATGCAATTAAAATAACGATTAGCCTTTGCAGTACTGCTTTAAATCATTTTAAAGACATTAAAATTCATGTAAACAACAATTTATCAGTATGAGCAAAAGCTTATGACATGATATTAAGTTTAAAAAGATATAATAAACAATTAATGACAATTAGGTACAGCCATGATAAATAAAAAATGACTGGAAGGCAAGTGCATTATGTTTCCTTATTGCCATTGTTTTTGTGTTGAGATAGCAAGTAGTAGTTTTCTGTATTATCAAATTTTTTTAACAAAAATTACAACTACCATGATAAGCCTCCTTGTGGAAAAACATCTCTGTTCATATCATTCATTGTTGTCTTATAATAAATTTGTTTAACTAGCTGTATTAGATCAAAGAATATTTTTGAAACTTACCTAAGCCAATTGCTCTACATTTGTGCAAATGTACAATTCAACAGGCTATAAATAAGGATGCACCCATTCTAATTTTTAAAAAGAAACTGCAGTGATACAAACCATCAATATTTGAGCATCTTTTCTCCCCTCCAAAGTGGCTCCAAGATACCATGGTATTTTATGATTACTATGGAAGATATGTGAAAAAATTGAGAGCATGAAGTCACACGCTGCTGCTTCTAAGTATCGTAATAACAAGTGCATTTGGAAATTGCCCAACATTTTCTCTGATTAGGAAGCTTTGTCGAGATCCCTAGGAAATAGAATCCCCACTAGTTTGTGCAGTCAAAGTAAAGAAAGTCCTGACAACTCTGAGACCACTCTGCAATTACCACCCTTTGAAGACCACTTCTCTTCCCTATGGGCTATGTAGTTATGTCTTATTTTTCTCACTGTTGAGAAGTGTTCTTATTTTTATTCAATTTTGTCTGGTTTTCTCATGCTAATGTTTAAATATTTTATTTAATTTTA
>SJYX01001205.1:94577-114310 GCA_006410675.1 Oreotragus oreotragus | reverse complement strand
TCTTTGGCTGCAAAGAATACACATTTTTGAGGTAAAAATGTAAGACTGATAAAGTCATATTTAAAGACTTCTTCCTGGCCCTCTTTCTTTTGTAATCAATTCTCTATTCCCCAATTAAAATTTGAGACACTGGAAGCACCAAGGTCTTCTGCCACTCGCATAGGTAGTGATCTGCTTTCCTTTGCCATAAAAGACAGGGTCTTGCCCCGGTGTTCTTTCATTTGCCTGTTTAAGGAATGCTTTGCCTCCATGACGTTGACAGTGCATTTTACATTCTATTCAGCCTTTCCTGCTCAAGAGAGCTTGGGTGTTCTTGCTTAGAAGGCCCATTCTGTTACAGACACATTACACGAAATCATCAGCAAAGTGGACTTGGGTGATGAACGCATGCCTGTGCTGTTCATGCAAACGCCCTTCAATCCAATAAATTAATTTTAAACCATGAATTAAATCATTAGCTGTCTAGAGCAGACAGCACACCTCTTCTCTCCCCCATCTCTCTCTGTTTCTCTCTCTTCCACGGTGCCTAGTGCAGTGCTATATACTTTGTGATTCCACTGAGAAAAGGGCGCTGGTATACTTTGAAGACATAGTAATATCATCATAATAAAACTTCTCATTCTCTCTTCTAGTTTCCTAATCTAAGCTCTATCTTTCTATCAGTCACTCTTACAGTTCCCTTTAGCTCCTTCCATTTCAATTATATTCTTCCTGTAAGAAAATGAGCAAACCAATGTCAATTTTCATGCATTTCCCATGGTTTTATTTACTATATGTGCAGGTGACAGTCAGCTCATTCCATCAATCACGGAGGTAAATTCCCATGAGTCCCCAAGATGCCTCAATTTATTATCCCTGGACTATTTCCTTTGAGAGATTTATCACAGACAGGGTATTTCAAAGAAACCTAACAATCCTTGCATTGAGGTTCACTCAATCATTCAGACAGTCTAAAGGAATCACATTTGTGAAGCCTCTTGATGCATAAAATAATGCAAAGAGAATAGAGCTCACACTGAACTTACATTAGTGGGAAAGCCATGAATTGTAGTGATTAAAAATACAGACTTTGGATTCAGTCAGTCTGGGTTCAAACCACAGCCCACCAATTACTGGCTGCGTGATAGGAACCAGTTCTTGAATCCCAGTTTCCTCATATGTGAAAAGAAGAAAGAATACTACCTCGCAGGACTTCTGAAAAAGTCCAGTGGGATGATGGTTGTAAAATATGAAATCTGGCAAGATGTCTGGAATATGTTGCATTTTTCCCAAGACTGTAATTAGAGTTGTTCTTAGAAGCTGCAGAATGCTTAATCTCATTGTGAGAAGGCTTGTCATTTCTGTTCCAGAGATTCTTTTAGTTAAATCACATCTTCCAAACTATCTCTATCGAACATGGTAGAGGAGTATATATTATCAGACACGAGCTGTTTTGTACAGCCACCTGTATAGCAGGATCAAGGCATAGGGGGGCCATCTCCTCACATTATGAATTTGGTAGAAAGGTTTTTTCAATATATAGCTTGAATTATAGGCTTTGTGTTAATACATGTAAAAGAGTAGTACTTGCTTTTAAGTTCAACTTGAAATTTCAATTTATTTCTCAGTTCTTTGGAAGAGTAATATGTTTATAATATTACTATTTGTAACATTATTTTATTATTTNGCTTTGTGTTAATACATGTAAAAGAGTAGTACTTGCTTTTAAGTTCAACTTGAAATTTCAATTTATTTCTCAGTTCTTTGGAAGAGTAATATGTTTATAATATTACTATTTGTAACATTATTTTATTATTTCATGATTATAAAAGTATTATTTTATAATAATTATATAATATAAATTATAACATAATATTAATTAATTGCCAATATTAACAGAGTGATTACTCTGTGCCAGGCACTTGATTTCCTAGCACAAATATTCCTCAATTTAGGGGACTAGTCTGTTGTGTCAGTGTGACAATAATCTCCAGGTAGGCAATAATGATCATGTTTTCTCCTTAAATGAGCCAACACTCAAATTGAGTTTTCCTTTGTCTTTGGATTGGTCAACTTCTGGCAGCTGCTTGAACATCCATGTCTCACCAGGTCATTTATAACTCCCTGATTTTTTTCTTTGCTGTGAAGGCTGCTTTTTCAAAGATTGCTCACCAATGTATAAAGACTTAAACTCAGTGGATTGCCATTGTTAGATGAAGATTTCCAGGGACCAGCGGTGCTATCTGGAGGGTCACTTGCACCATGACTAGGACAATTTTTTTTTTTCTTATTGGAGTTTAATTGCGTCACAGTGGTGTGTTAGTTTCTGCTGTACAAGGAAGTGAATCAGCTCTTTCTACACACATATCCCCTCCCTCTGGGCCTCCCTCCCAGTCCCCATCACACCCATCTGGGTCATCCCAGACCATTCTTTTCTTTACCTTATTTTTAATTGGAGGATAATTGCTTTAGCATGTTGTGTTGGTTTCTGCCATCCCACAACGTGAATCAGCTGTATGTACACATGAACCCCCTCTGTCCTGAACCCCCTTCCCGCCCCTCTATGTCAGCAGAGCAGCAGGCTGAGCTCTGTGTTGCACAGCGGCCCCCCACTCTCTGTCTGCTTTACACGCAGCACTGAAAGTGTTTCCAAGCTACTCTCTCAATCTGCCCCACCCTCTCCTTCCTCTGCTGTGTCCACAAGTCACAGAGCATTATTGTCCATTCTTAATTGGTATGATAAAGAAGCAGGGGCTATGAGGACAGGCAAAACTATTAACAATGAATTCTAGATCTGAAAATCTTATAAATAGGGTGCCTAAGGGACTGATAGCAGTAATTTCATCCCGGAGAGAATGCCTAAAGGTCTTACTTCAAATTCTGATGATACAGCAGATCTGGATGCCAGTGTTTTAACGGAATGCCTGAACTGCCAAATCTTAACCAGAAATCACTGCCCACAATACAGGTGGCAATCTATCATGGTAAATGTCACCACAGAGAAGACCTGGGAAGCTAAAAAACCGAAAAGATTGGATATAAACTTATCCAACTGGACTTTCCTCTCAAGAGGAATTACAAATTCAGATATAATTGAGTGACCTCTGCTCTTTACAAGTCCTCAGAAAGTTCTGTAGGTCTGAGTGGTATTGTTTATAGCTCTGCACGATTATGTATCAGATCCCCTTACAACAGAGGCAGTCTTTGCATGACAAAAATTTCCAGGTTCTAAGTGATGGTGATATATTTCTAGCTAACCTTCAAACTGATGAAACTGTAAAGGAGCACCAGTGATGAAACTGGATCCATCCTTGTAGTCAGTATTAACAGAATTTAACTCTCAAGTTATTTTTTGGAAATAGGAATAATTGTAAAAGTAAAAGATGAATCAAAAGATAAACTGAATTATCAATGTTCCCTTTTAGATTTCATATCTTTATTTCTATCTGTGATACCATAGAAATCTCCTATTACTGAGCTTTTAAAGCATAACACTTAAATAAAACACTCAGCTGCTCGGGAAGTTTCTAGGATCTTTGTTTCAGCAATAAAACTTAGACCACTGGAAGAATATGAAATCTTTTTGAATGGCCCCAAATTAACATTCTAAATTTTTCTTTGCTCATTTCTGCTCCCCTCCAAAATTTTTACCTAAGCCATAGTCACATGTATGTAGGACAGTTTTTCCAGTGTGTCATGAGCTTCATCTATCCGTTTCTTCTGCTCAGGATGACTCACTTCCCCTTTTGGCATGAATAATGACAAATTAGTCTTCAAACTCCAAGTCAGCTACAGCGAACAGAGCTGGTTACCTCCTCCATGGTCTGTGCACAGCGACTCTGTTAGAGCATCTGTCTCGTTGTCCTGGCCTCAGACCACATCACAGACAGTGAGCAACTCTGATTTGTCTTTGTCGTTCCACAACTCAGAATGTCACTTGGGAATCAGTGGACAGTAAATGATTTTTTTTTTTCCCCTGAATGAATCCTTCCCAAGGCTACTGTGTATACCCATGCAGGTTTCACGCACCGCATAGCTCCACAGAGCACAATTCAGGTGGACTGAGTGGGATGCCCTGCACCTATTTTAAGTAGTAAGGAGAGCATGGATAGTCCATGGCATGACATGGCTATGTATGCAATCTATCACCATCAGACACTTTTAATCAAATACTACAAGAAGCAAGAATCTGAGTGACCAGATATATGATACTGTTGAACATTTTGTCAAACTCACCACATTCCAAGTGTAGTATTAGACAACTCAGGAGATAGTCTAAATGTTAATGGACTTGCCAAAGGCAGCAAGTGTTTCTTGCTTCCCTGCTTCAGCAAGTGAGCTTCTCTGATAGCTCAATTGGCAAAGAATCCACCCGCCATGCAGGAGACCCTGGTTCGATACCTGGGTTGGAAAGATTCTCTGGAGAAGGGAAAGGCTACCCACTCCGGTATTCTGGCCTGGAGAATTCCATGGACTATACAGTTACTCTATGGGGTCGCAAAGAGTTGGACAAGACTGAGTGACTTTCACTTCACTTCTTCAAGGCAGCAAAACCTAAAGTGGGAGAGGTGTGTCTTAAACTCATACTTGCTGGGGCTGTATGATTTACACTGATTTTGATCCCAGCAATTTACATTTGAATTACAACTTGCAGTTCTCTGGAAACAGTTCAATACTTTTGAGAAAGACCATAATGGAGTTGCTGACTCACGATTTGCTAACAATGGAGCTGGACATAATCCAATAGGATTAATTGGGTGCAGGCCATGGTGTCCCATAAGCAGTTTCCATAGACTGAATAGAATATAGTCATGAAAATAACTGGAGAGATCTCCAACTAACCTTCTTGACAAGAACTAACCAGTAGTTGTGAATGGAAAAAAAAAAAAAAAGAAATCTGAAAACTGGATCATTTCCTCAGATCAATCCAGAATTGACTGTACAGATTCATTAGTAAACTAAAAAGAGAGCTGTTTCTGTATGTCCTGGCTTTATATATTTTTTTTAATTGAAATGTTTCTCAAAGCATTGGTAAATAAACTTCTACTGGCATGGAAAAGAAAAAGGCACTCTGTATTTTCTAGTCAAGGAGGATTAAAAGGCTGTGAAACTATATCCAATGTGCAAATGTTGTAATTACGATAAATATTTGTCCTTTCTGTTTTCACTACAAACTCAAAAATCCTAGAGTCTGTGTTTGGCACATGCAGGAGATTACAGCCATCTGCTGGGAGACAAAGCTGTCGATTATAAAACAATCTGGCTTCCCATTCCATTCCATCAGCAGGTTAAATGTGGCCCAATTGAGGTAAAATCTATTTATTAGTATCATTAAAGTCAGAAAGTTCTTGACACCCTCTGCCCTGTGATCTTATTCTCTGGATCCCAGGAGATCTGTAAATCTTGGAAAAGTTTCAGTCTCCAGGTCAACTTGTCTTTACAGGCCATTTAATAAGGTGAATCATCCTAAGGCTGAGCTTCCCAGGTAGTGTTAGGGTAAAGAATCCGCCTGCCAAAGCAGGAGACATAAGAGACATGGGTTCGATCCCTGGATCAGGAAGATCCCCTGAGAGAGGAAATGGCAACCCATTCCAGTATTCTTGCCTAAAGAATCCCATGAACAGAAGAGCCTGGTGGGCTACAGTCCATAGAATCACGAAGAGTCAGATAGGACTGAAGCAACTTAGCATGCACCCTAAAGTAAGGCTTTGAGCTCTTAAACCAACTTGAACATAAAATGATGGTTTTGTCCAATTAAAACATACTTCAGGCTAAGGAGAGACATTATGGCAAAGAGAAACAACTGAATGAAGATAGGAGGTCTTCTGCCAGCTGCAATGATTTTCTTTTGACCTAAAAAGGCTTTGAGGTCAAAAGAAAAATATATATATAGGCCAATAAAACATGAAAAGCAAAATGGCCAGTTTAATAACAGGATTCAGCAACATTGAAGATCAGTTCACAACCTAGAGGTATTTTAATGGAAGAGGCAATGGCCCTAAGATCGTGCCCACTAAGGACCTGGTGGCAGTGAGTTAGCCTTTGCTTTGGCCTGATTCCATATTAGAAAATTCATCGTGCTTCCTCAAATTCTTCCTGCAGTTTTACTTGAAACAGTTATCTCAGGTTTTGTCTTAAGGCAGTTAAATTTCCTTTTAACAGACTGTTCAGGAACTTTCTATTCCTCAGCAGCAGTGGAGGAAGAACTGGGTTTTAAACCCACACCTATTACAGAATAAAATTTTTCCCACCTAGATCTGTGCATGGGTTGGACCTTGGGACCACCTGCCAGAGGCCACTGAAAACCTAGATAAAGCCTCTGTTTATATAATACTAATTACAGTGTTTACAGAAGGTTCTTCCTCAAGGCCATTAGTGACAAGGAGAGAGTGAAACTGAGATTGAATTTTCCCAAGTGAATCTGATTCTTCACCTCAATTCAACAACCATAGTTTGCATTTCATTGCCATGACGCAATCTTGGTCAATAATTTCATGGAATAACTCTTGAAATCAAGACAGAAAAACAAAAGGCCTTGTATAGTTGAAGAGTTCACTGAAACCTAACTCATAAACTTGTTAATAAACTAAAAGGAATCAGTTTAAAGCAAATTGGGTAATAATTAGGGCGTTTGACTCTAGCCATTAAAGCAGATTTGGGCCCCTGGTTCAGAGAGAAGATTAAGCTGGATTTCAAAGTTACCTTCCACTTTCCAGTCCTCCCCTAGGGTGACCACTTACCACAGCAGCATCTGCAGTGCTACCATTCTGCCTTGTCTTCTCTCTGTCTCTCTAACCCAGCTATCAGCATTTACGCATCCCAGGTCTCATTCTGTCCACCAGGTTGAACAATAATGAACACGCTCCTCTGTTCATGGAATTCTCCAGGCAAGAATCATGGAATGGTTAGCTATTTCCTTCTCTAGGAGATCTTCCCGACCCAGGGCTCAAACCTGGGTCTCCTGCATTGCAGGCAGATTCTTTACCATCTGAGGAAAGAACAGTTGACTTATCCCACTGCTTAGTGCAGTGTGCTCAGCTGCAGTGTTGTGATATATTTCTGGGCCATAATCAACTGTGAGGCTCATCGTCATTAATTTAGCACTTATACAGAGACTCCCCTTATTAAAGACTTTCATCTTCAGACCTTTTATAGACTCAAATAAAATTCCAACATGAAGCGATCAACTTTCCTCTCCTCAATAACTGGCAGTATGTAGGGGATCTTGCAGATAGATGTTGATGGGGATCAGGACGTAACACCCCAAATTATGCCATTTTGACCCAAAGATTGCTTTAAGCTGAAGGCAGTTGAGAATCAACAGATGCAGGAAGAGTTCTCTGCCCTCCCTTTCTCTGCTTAAAAACAAAGCATAAATTTCCCTTTGAGAAGGTGACCCCATTGTCACAAGAAGAAAAGAGTGACTCTTTATCACCTGAGATGGGGCATCAACACCAAGATGAGTTTATATAAACAAATCTTTCTAAAATAACCCTTATCTCTCCTTAGTTCCCCTAAATGTTTCCTGATCACAATTGGTAATCCCTTGAGGCCTAACCCCCTTTCCTATGGTAAAGTGATATAAAAGCCCCTGAGTCTGATGCCTTCTTTAAGTGTCATTCCTATGAACTACTGTGCATATAACTATTTAGAAAAATTCCATGCCTTTCTCCTCTTAACATGGCTTTCGTTAGTTTAATCCACAGACCTCCAAGACTGAATGTAAGAGGGTGGAGGGGAAGTTTTTTCTCCCAACCAGTATCCTGAAGTCAGGTTTCAAGACTGTATGCCTGAGGTTGATAGAGGAGGAGGACAAGAGTAGGTTTGACACTGTAAATCCTATAAGAAGTAAATTTACCACTGATGGAAATTTTTTCTGGGGAACATGTATGTTGATTCATACCAAAGGCAATTTGTATCTGAACACTATCAAGGTCAATGGTAGGAGAGCAGCCACCTTACAATCACAAAGTACGGATTAATAGACACAAGCTAAGAATGATGAAGCAGGAGGTAGAAGGAGCCTAGCTCTTTAATATAAATTTCCAAGAGCGACTGTGCCGATTCTGAACCACCCACCTCTGGAGTTCTGGTTATGTGAGAAAAGTCTGTTTGTTTGAACTACAGCTAAGCTTTCTGTTGCTTGAAACCGTCACAATTCTAAGCGACACAAACTGCTTCAGCAGAATTTAATATGGATGAAAGCAGCTTATGTGGGGGAGAAAAACCTGACATGTCTTGTTTGAAGACTTTGAAGGACTAGCTCACACATCTGTGCCGAAAAGTACCGGATGAGCATTTCTTTCTGTAAATATGGATTTATACAAAGAGAAGAATACAGAGAAGGACTTACAGACACTTTGGCTAGTCATATTTTTTTTTCCACTGTCAAGGAACTAGCATTAGTGAGTTATTTCTCTTTCTGTAAATTAAAGTGCCCTGAGTAATATTCCTACAATAGCCCGCCTTCCCCTTGCTTGTCCACGGAAGCCGTCTGGTTGTGAGAGAAGGATGGAGTCCTAAGTAGCACTCCTGCAGTCAGGCACAGCCATGGACATAACCTGGAAGTCTGTCCTCTTTGAGGATTTCCTTTGGTTGAATTTGTGACAGGGGCCTATTTAAAACCTGCTGGCATAGTAAATGTAGCTATGAATAGATTTCTGAATTAACACACTCTTATTTTAGCAATTCCTTCTGAAAATGCAGTCTTAACCCAACAAAGTGCTAAGAGAATGAGGAGGTGGATATTTGGGGAACTGGGAGCTTTCAGCCTTCTTCCAAAGGGGTTCTACCTCCACAGATAAGCCCTTCTAGAACATAAATGCTGGATGGAGTGTAAGTTGATGAAAGTGCTGAAAGTAAAATCGCTCGGTCGTGTCTGACTCTTTGCGACCCTATGGACCGTGGCCCACCAGGCTCCTCAGTCCATGGAATTCTCCAGGCAAGAATACTGGAGTGGGTTGCCATTTCCTTCTCCAGGGGAGCTTTCTGACCCAGAATTCGAACCCAGGTCTCCCACATTGCCGGCAGATGCTTTACCCTCTGAGCCACAGTGGGCCTGGAAGTGCTGAGAGGAGAGAAGAAAGGCAAGGCTTCCTTCCGGTACTTTGAATACGGTTCTTTGGGTTTTTCTTGGTAGGTCTGTATGCACAGTAGTCATCCCATAGGGCTCCTTCTACCAGGTAGAGTACATCATCAGGTTGGTGATGTGCAGCGTTCCCTCACTGCCTTATTCTTAAATGCACCAGTGAGCATCTCTTCCCTAAGACACTGTTTGCATTCAAAAGGGCCAAGGTTTCCTTGTTTATAAATATACGAGCAAAACATCCCGCTAGAACTAGATCCACACGGAGGCTTACCAACATTCCACATCCTCACCCCAACACCCAGCTCATAAAGAATACACACTCTTTTGTGTTGGGTAGAGTGGAGCTCAGCAGCTGTTTAACAGCCACACAGCAACCCAAAAGGGGACAGAAAAGCAAAGGCCAAGGCTGGTTCTGATTGAATTTGCAGGGGAAATTTCAAGTGGCAGGGTGCAGTTACCCCAGTTAGGATACTGAGGTTAAGTAACATCAAAGCTCTCTTATCAAAAAGATATCTGGGATCTTTATCAGCTGTAAACAGACTTGGATCTTAGTTTTATAACCCGGTAGTGAAAAGGGAGGCAGTTCTCCAGGAGCAAGGCAGTCTCTTGCTTGGAAACACTGCTTCTCATCCAGCACCACCTGCACGTCCCCGTGGCTGCCCCCCAGCTGGGCACTGCTGCCGCCAAATCCAGCGAGCCTGTGCAAGTGGCCAGGAACACAGCAGAAGGCATTGGCTTCCTGGACCCTCACTGAGGCCATCTGGACTCTAACACACCTGTCTGGGAGGATTTCCATGGCTTGGTTTACAAATGGAAGTGTAGCCCAAAACATTTCTTTCCAGAGCTGATCATTTGCCTTAACTTTTTGTGGGAGTTAATTATGAAACAAGATCATTTCTGTGCCCATTTTTCTCCCCCTGTTGTAAACTTTAGATGGCAAAAAACTGAGTTTCTGAGTTTTTTTTTTTTTTTTTGGTGGAATGCACAGTTGTAGAAGTGCTTTCAATTCCCTACTAAAGGTGACACTAGGCCAAATTTGATATTACACTGAGTCCCACGTAACATTTAAAAATGAGTTTTTTCAAGCATAAAATTACTAATTGATCTGTCTTGTAAAAAGATAAAGGAAATGAATGCCTATTTGAGCTTCATGTCTGTCAGGCTCCAAATTCCTTATTTTATGTAGCGCAAAATGAATTTTAATAAAGCAGCCTCCAAATTTCAAAATATGCCATTACCTTCGGAAGTAATTGGCATATTTGACTGCCTTTTCCTTTCTTACGGTCTGTCTCACTTTCTAATCTTGAAGTCAGTACTCTGTTCAACATGTCTTCCACATACCATCTGAAAGAAGTAAATTAAAACAGAAGCAAGGACCACACCAGAGAGAATTCATTCATTAACCATTCAGCAAATATTTACTGAATTCCTGCTCTATGTCAGACACTGTCCTGGATGCTGCAAAGATAGTAGAGCAGAAATAGTGAAAAATCCCAGCTCTTGTGAGATTTTGTGTTCATTGAGAGAAACGATACAAAACACACACACACACACAAACACACAAATATATACTATTCAGGTGATGATCAAAGCGATGAAGAAAAGTTATGAATATTAACAGTATTAATATTAACTTATTAATATTAAGTTAAAGAGTATTTTATATTTTTTACAGGGGAGCCAAGAAAAGCCTCTCTAGGAAGATGGTATTTGATCAGAGACCTGAATCCAGGGAGAATGTGAACTATTTGGAGAATCAGAATCAGTAGACAGAATAATCTTTCTGCCTTGCAAGGCTTCCCAGATGGCACTAATAGTAAAAAATCTGCCTGCCGATGCAGGAGATAGAAGAGACGTGGGTTCAACCCTTGGGTCAGGAAGATCCCCCAGAGGGGGAAACTGGCAACCCTCTCCAGTATTCTTGCTGGAGAATCCCATGGACAGAGGAACCTGGCGGGCTACAGTCCATAGGGTTGCAAAGAGTTGAACACAGCTGAAGCAGTGTAGCAGGCACACGTACTCGACTTACTGACCAAACAACCACCACAAATGCACAGCAGAAGGAGACGATTTTCTGAAAATAAACACTTCTGGCTCCTTTCTCTAATCTGGGATGCGTAGGGGGAATGAGAGTGGGGAAGGCAACTTTGACCAGAACATGTGTATTTCCACATCCCACAAATCTGTATGATAACCCTCTGGTCTGATGCTCTGAGCTTCATTTTACAGCTGGGGAAGCAAAAGCTCTTGGATATCCCATAACTTGGTGGTTCGATTTTCCAGTTATTTATTGTGGCATCACAAACTTCTAAATTTTGTGGCTTACAATAACAATTGTCTATTTTTATCATAAATATGAGATCTGAGCAAGACTCAGAAGGGAAGGCCTGTGTCTGCTCCATGTGGCATCAATTGGGGAGCACAGTTTAGGGCTGGGGAATTTATACTCAAGACATCTTACTCCCATGCCTGGCAAGCTGGTTCCATTGACCCAGTGGTAGGTCAGCTGAGTCTCAGGGCCATGGCCTCCATTTCTCTTCTGGGCTTCCTTACAGCATGGTGACTGGGTTTCTAGGACTAGTTAGTATTCCAAGAGTAAGAGGCTGAAGAACACAGCATTATGGCAATAAGTATCTGAAGTCTCATAGACTCAAGCCAGTGTTTCACTAGTGTTGGATCTTCGGCAAACTGACATAACCCTAACCCCCAGCAAGGATGTTTTCCCAGATACCAGATCCCTCTGAATCCATCCATTAATCAGCATGCTATCCAGAGTGCTTCTCACATCATAGTTAAAACTCCCTTCTCTAGACTTCGATTGCTTGAACTTGGATCCTATCTTTCCAATTTGCATGCTGACAAAATTTATAAGATTTATTCAATCTCCCTGTGCCTCAGTGTTATTAAATGTAAAATATCAGGATTTAAGGAATGTCCAGAGATTGTCTCATGAACCTAATAATACCATTAATCCCTACCTCTATAATACTACCACTTCAGCCCCATTGCTTAAATAATCAACTCCAAGAAAGAAGGTAAAATTAGAATCAAAGGCCCACCTTCTCCAAAAAAGGCTTCCATGACTTCAGTGTCCACAAGAGGTCCAAGCTCACATGATATTCTTTTACAAGGACTCCTATGTTACTATAGTTCTATACAATCCTAAATCTAAGGGGGCAGTGGAGGATTGGTGGTTAGATATCATCAGCAACTCAATGGACATGAATCTGAACAAACTTCGGGAGATAGCGGGGACAGGGGAGCTTGGTGCGCTGTAGTCCACGGGATCACAAGAGTCAGATACAACTTAGCAACTGAAGACCAAAAACAACAAAATCTAACTCAAGCAGTCATTTTCCCCCAAAGCACCAACCTGTTCCACAGTTCTCTTTGGAATCATAGTTGATCATCAGGGAGCGGAAAAAGCTACTTTATAAAGGATTCTCTCACCGTCTTTCTTCAAGGGAAAGTGAATGTTTTCCTAAAGTTCTCTCCTGTGATAGCTGTTTCTTTACGGCATTTTTTTTTCTGTAGAATTGTCCTCCTAGTTCTCTGTTAAAATTTCTAAATCATTTCTCCTCTGACCATCCACAAACCCAGTGACTTTTGAAGCAAGTGGCATCAAACTATGGGGACTTCCCCAGTGGTGCTAGTGGTAAAGGACCCACCTGCCAATGCAGGAGGTATGGGTTTGATCCCTGGGTCAGGAAGGTCCCCTGGAGGAGGGCATGGCAGCCCACTCCAGCATTCTTACCTGGAGAATTCCATGGACAGAGGAGCCTCACAGTCCATAGGGTGGAAAAGCATCAGACGTGACTGAGTGACTTAGCTCACATGCATGACATCATACTACTGCTTATCATCCATTCATGACCCAGTCATCCATCAGTACCCCTGCTCTTTCCTTACCTTTCATCTGAGACCTTAGTGCCTGGCACATTCTCCAGATCTTCCTCAATTATCATTCCTGTCACCATGCTATGGAGCTTCAGCACATACACAGACAATCCATCTACTCTCCTGGCTTTTAACAATAATTTGTCCTTTGCTATTCCAACTTTCTTGCCTTTATCCCATCTCAACCATACACTCTGATGGCCATATTCTGGGTCCAGCCTACTTCCTTCAGCATGTGATTCTAACACTTATTCAATCCATCAAATGTGTTTTTTTCATTTTATTATTTTTTAAGACTTTTTTTTGTGTGTGGACCATGTTTTAAATCTTTATTGAATCTGTTATAATATTGCTTCTGATTTATGTTTTGGTTTTTTGCCCACAAGGCATGGGGTATCTTATCTCCTTGACGAGGGATTGAACCCTAATCCCCTGCTTTATAAGGCAAAGTCTTAACCACTGGACTTCAAGGAATTTCCAAGAGTTTTAATTCACTTTGTCTCATCATACTTCTCATTTTACTTCTTCCTTCCTCTTCCTGCTAGGTAGGATTCTTTAGTCCATTACTAGTGATCATACCTTTGCATAGTCTATCAACAACTTGACCTTTGCAACCTACATATTAGTTCCCTATTGATGCCATGACAGATTACTACAAACAGTGGTTTGAAGCAACACTTATGTACTATCTAATAAATGTATTGAAATTCCTTGAATTTCTCTGACCTCCTTTTCTATATTTCTGTTTTTAAACATCTCCTGTGATGACCATGGGCCACCTAGATAATCACTTTTATCTTAAACTCTACTTAACCTTAATTACATCTGCAGTGTTTCTTTACCATCAGTTCAGTTTAGTCACTTGGTCCTGTCTGACTCTTTGTGACCCCATGGACTGCACCACACCAGGCCTCCCTGTCTATCACCAACTCCCAGAGCTTGCTCAAACTCATGTCCAAGTCGGTGATGCCATCCAACATCTCTGTTGTCCTCTGTGGTTCCCTTCTCCTCCTGCCTTCAATCTTCCCCAGAATCAGGATCTTTTCCAGTGGGTCAGTTCTTCACATTTGATGGCCAAAGTATTGGAGTTTCAGCTTCAACATCAGTCTTTCCAGTGAATATTCAGGACTGATTTCCTTTTAATGTTGAGTTTTAAGCCAGCTTTTTCACTCTCCTCTTTCACTTTGATCAAGAGGCTCTTTAGTTCCTCCTCACTTTCTGCCATAAGGGTTGTGTCATCTGCATATCTGAGATTATTGATATTTCTCATGGCAAACTTGATTCCAGCTTGTGCTTCATCCATCCCAACATTCCCCATGATGTACTCTGCATATAAGTTAAATAAGTAGGTTGACAATATATAGCCTTGACATACTCCTTTCCCAATTTGGAACCAGTCTGTTGTTCCATGTCCGGTTCTAACTGTTGCTTCCTGACCTGCATACAGATTTCTCAGGAGGCAGGTCAGGTGGTCTGGTATTCCCATTGCTTTAAGAATTTTCCACTGTTTGTTGTGATCCACACAGTGAAAAACTTTGGCATAGTCAATGAAGCAGAAGTAGATGTTTTTCTGGAATTAACTGTTGCTTCCTGACCTGCATACAGATTTCTCAGGAGGCAGGTCAGGTGGTCTGGTATTCCCATTGCTTTAAGAATTTTCCACTGTTTGTTGTGATCCACACAGTGAAAGACTTTGGCATAGTCAATGAAGCAGAAGTAGATGTTTTTCTGGAATTATCTTGCTTTTTCTATGACCCATCAGATTTTGGTTTTCTTGACTGGAAAATTCCATGGACAGAGGAGCCTGGTGGGCTATAGTCCTTGGGCTCACAAAAGAGTAAGACACAACTTAGGGACTAAACAACAACATTATTCTGAATTTGTGATGGCAGATGTGAAGAAGGACTCACCAGAACCCAACAGTCATTCTGCATTTTCCTGGACAAGTTCTGCTTCCACACTCTCAAATGGCATATTACACAGTTTTCTAATTCCTCAAAACTCTAACCCCTTCCTAATATTCTACATCTAAATGATGACTTCAATTCTTATTTCACTGGCGGGGAGGGGGTGTGGGGGGGGATAAGATTGAAAGCAATCAGAAGAAAACTACACTTTTTCCCCATCACTCATCTGTCTATATTTTTGTGCATATACTTAGCCTGCTTTTATTTATACCCTGCTTTTATTTAATTCTCCCTGCTCTAATTTAATATCTACCTTTCAATAATACACTCAATCCCATCCTCTCTTGCCTATTTATAACTTTCCTGTTGCAGTTATTTATTTATTTATTTATTTTGTCTCTTGCATTCCTTTCTCTCTGTCTTGAATTGCCAGCATCGCGATAAAAAATTTCAGACATATCTTCCATACTAAAAAGAAAAAAAAATTCCTGGGATTTCACTGTGGTAAGGGTATATGTCTCCAGGTGCCATATAATTGTTAGAGCCATCTTTCCTTAAACAATGCTAGAACTTGCCTGGTAATGCATAAAAACCTAAGGAACTATCCCTGCATTCAATGTTCAATAATTTAAAAATATTAAATGATGAAAGGCTGAAATTAAAAAATTTTTCAGTGGCCTCCTTTGTCCTCCTCTACAGTCTCACCAATCTGCCTCTGTTCTTAAATCCCATGAAATCCTGCATCAACTCCCCATTTCTCTGCTTATCTTCATAGTGGAAGCTTCCTAGAAAGTCGTCTATACTTGCCAGCTTTCCTTCCATAATAGCTATTTTCTCTTTAACTTGCCCCAGCCATGGTTTGTCCCTGCCGTTTACTGATATTCCATTTCTCAAGGTGAATTTCTTATACACCAAATACAATGAACAATTCCCAATTCTCAGCAGCATCTGACAAAGTTGATGAATGCCCTGTTTCTAAGACAGCTTCTTTATTTATCTTCTGGATCCCTCTACCCTCCTGGGTTTTCTTGTGCCTGGGTCTGTCCTTGTTCAGTTTCCTTTGCTTGATTTCCCTTTTCCCTGACCTTTAAAGAGTGGACTTCCTCAGGACTCGGTCCTCAGTCATCTTCTGCTCTCTATCAACATTCTCTCAGTAGTTGAGCTATTTAATCCCAATGTTCTAAACATCTTCTATATACAGATGACTCCCAGTTTTAGATTTCTAGTTCTGACCTATCCCCTGCCCTCTCCAGCATTACACTGCTTTATAGACGCCTTGCTCTACACCTCCACTTGGCTGTGTGATAAGGTTCTCAAAGTTAGCACATCTACAATAAAACTCCTACTTCTTTCCATTTCCTCTCTCTTTTCCTCACCGCCATTCAATTCACTGCCTGTCCCATTGTGGCCAATGTTACAACCATTAACCATTCACCCAGTTGCTTACATCAAAACTGAATTGGTCCCGCTTCTCCAGAAAGCAGACCCGATAGGATGTATATACTTATAGAAACAGAGATGTATTTTTAAATTCTGTTCAGTTGTAAGGGCTGGTAAGACTGGAATATGCAAGGAAGACCAACAGGCTGGAGACTCAGAAATAAACAGATGTTGTTACTGGAGGACAAACACAATCTGGAGGCAAAGTTCCTTCTTCTGTTGGGGAGGCTTAGTCTTTATCTTGGGCTTTCAAGGGATTGGATGAGGCCCACCCACACCATGCAGGGTAATCTGCCTTATTGGAAGACTACTGACTTAAACGTTAATCACATTTTGAAAATATCTTCACAGCAGTATCTAATGAAGTGAACATGATAATTAACTTTCACAGTTCACCCCTTGTCAAGTTGGAACTCATACACTACATACACCATATTTAATCTCCAAATAAAGGGCATAGCAAGGTCATACTTCTGCCTTCAGTTCAGTTCAGTCACTCAGTCGTGTCCGACTGTTTGCGACAGGAGACAAAAATCCCATGTATAACAATAAAAGCAGTACTATCGTCCCTAGAATAGGAGGCAAAGTCCTCAGCTGATGTTTACTTTTCACTTTGCCATCCTACGGTTAAACACTGTGATGTAAAGCCAATATATCTTATGATGTAGACAGACGCTTTACCGTCTGAGCCACCAGGGAAGATCCTATAAAGGGATGAACAACCCCAAAGATATTATATTATAATATATATAGAATATATATAATATATAAGGTAAAATTTATAAATATGTTTATAGCAAAATAAAAAATGCTTATAATAATTACAGCCTTCATTTCTGTAACTGGCCATATCGTATTTTCAAATACCTTCTTGTACAACTCATTCTGTACGTCCTTTTCCTTTAGCAAACACTGCATCTAGTAATGATTTTGTACCTGGTAGGGTGACCCAAACTTTCATTCTTGAAGGATCTGGACCATTAGTTTTCTTAGCTGAATAGGGTTGTTGTAGCTTTCCACTGACTTTAAACACAGGACATGGGAGGTCTGGAGACACCCTAAAGGATTTCCTGTGTCCCATACATGCTCTTTCTTACCTCCATTGTGAAGCAGCAGTGCAGTGTCTTCTTAGTAAGAATCAGTAATTTGCCTGCCTGTCTCCAGTAACTTCCTCTTTGCCTATTGATTCAGAGGCAGGAGGAGTTCATGGTAGCAGATGGCAGTCTAAGCTTCTAGTTCAACAGAGTAATTGTTTTATCTCTTGGTGAAACATAGTGACATTTTTGGTCTCCTGGAATTAATGCCAATTCAGGGCTAGCGTTCAATAATCCTCAAGAAGTCAGCTCATTTCTTTTTCCTCAATGCACAGGTACTCTGGTAGAAAGCTGTTGATCCTTTGGAAGAAACTGAGAGAAAGAGTAACTGAATACATTTTTGGCAGGGTACTAGAGTCCTTCCTGGAGGGTGGCTGGCCCCTCCTTCCTTCATTCAAGGGACCCTGAGCCTGGCCCTTGATATCCTGGGATCCAATTACATTCACTGCACTTAAGTTTTCCAATTCAGTGATAGCAGTTCCCTCTATAATGTATGACCTACAGAGAAGAGAAATCCCAGAGCTTTTCAAGAATGTTNCTGGCCCCTCCTTCCTTCATTCAAGGGACCCTGAGCCTGGCCCTTGATATCCTGGGATCCAATTACATTCACTGCACTTAAGTTTTCCAATTCAGTGATAGCAGTTCCCTCTATAATGTATGACCTACAGAGAAGAGAAATCCCAGAGCTTTTCAAGAATGTTGTGGGTCTTCTCACGGATTTATTTCTCACATTTGTGAGAAGATATGAGAAAGTTCTAGAGAAAGATACGTTCTCTGTACTCTCCTAGGCTGGGTGACCAGGTCTTACATGATAAATTCTTTCTAACTAACCCTTTGAATATCTTCCTCTACAGTATGTCAAGACAATTCTGGCAATTAAGTTCATTTAAGGTAAGCCTTCATTTGGTTCATGTCGCATCCAGACAACCCAACTGTTAAAGTTCTAACTCCCTAATTCTGCCTTATCTAATTTTATGATCCTTCCACTACTTTCAGTTCAGTTCAGTTACTCAGTCATGCCCAACTCTTGGTGACCCCATGGACTGCAGCACACTAGGCTTCCCTGTCCATCACCAACTCCACTGCTTTGCCACACTTTTAATAATTATTCCCCCACATGGTCCATGGAGTTTTGTCTATACACATTGGAAAAATCATATCATTCTTGTAGAGTGTACTGAATCTCTTCATGAGCCACACTTTGTACCTCACATTTAGGGATCTATAGGAACTCGAGTCTCACAATAGGTTGAGGGTCTAGAAACAAAGAATAGTGAAGAATCAATGAAGTCTTGCAAGGAAACTACTCCCACATGGTCCATGGAGTTTTGTCTATACACATTGGAAAAATCATATCATTCTTGTAGAGTGTACTGAATCTCTTCATGAGCCACACTTTGTACCTCACATTTAGGGATCTATAGGAACTCGAGTCTCACAATAGGTTGAGGGTCTAGAAACAAAGAATAGTGAAGAATCAATGAAGTCTTGCAAGGAAACTACTTCAGAGGAGGCATTATGATTTTCTCAAGTAAAGCAGAGTTCATCTCCTCCAGTGGGAGTGGAACAGTTGCTTCTACTAGCAAAGAAGACTCATTGAAATTTCAGTGTTCTCAGCTTCATCAGGGTCTTCCCATATGGCCCCATTCCAATCTTCAGGATACCGTTCCTTCCCAGATGATGCCTTCACTTTAACAGCAGACACCCTGTTAGGTTGGAAATTCAATTTGCATTGTGATTCAACTATTTCCAGGATGAAACTATGGGTTTGGTTTTCAGCAACCTCAGCCCTCTGGCTACAAGCGATAGAAGTTTCTTTCAAGATAGACGTAGAAATTTTTAGATCATTTATGCAAGCCACAAACTGGAGATTTGAACCCCTGAGTACATTCTTTTATTTCCTCACTTTGTTCAATACAGTCAGTCAGTCAGTTCAGTCGCTCAGTCATGTCCGACTCTTTGTGACCCCATGAATCGCAGCACGCCAGGCCTCCCTGTCCATCACCATCTCCTGGAGCTCACTCAGACTCATGTCCATCAAGTCCGTGATGCCATCCAGCCATCTCATCCTCTGTCGTCCCCTTCTCCTCCTGCCCCCAATCCCTCCCAGCATCAGAGTCTTTTCCAGTGAGTCAACTCTTCGCATGAGGTGGCCAAAGTACTGGAGTTTCAGCTTTAGCATCATTCCTTCCAAAGAAATCCCAGGGTTGATCTCCTTCAGAATGGACTGGTTGGATCTCCTTGCAGTCCAAGGGACTCTCAAGAGTCTTCTCCAACACCACAGTTCAAAAGCTCATTTCTTCAGCACTCAGAATTCTTTATGGTCCA
>SJYX01001205.1:83290-94132 GCA_006410675.1 Oreotragus oreotragus | reverse complement strand
TACAGTTCTTCTGTGTATTCTTGCCACCTCTTCTTAATATCTTCTGCTTCTGTTAGGTCCATACCATTTCTATCCTTTATCGAGCCCATCTTTGCATGAAATGTTCCCTTGGTATCTCCAATTCTCTTGAAGAGATCTCTAGTCTTTCCCATTCTGTTGTGTTCCTCTATCTCTTTGCATTGATTGCTGAAGAAGGCTTTCTTATCTCTTCTTGCTATTCTTTGGAACTCTGCATTCAGATGCTTATATCTTTTCTTTTCTCCTTTGCTTTTCACCTCTCTTCTTTTCAGTGCTATTTGTAAGGCTTCTCCAGACAGCCATTTTGCTTTTTTGCATTTCTTTTCCATGTTCAATACAAGTAGGAGCAATTAGTATGTACCCATTGCGTAACAACAGTTTTCTGAGGTATCAAATGCATGGAAACTCAGAAACTTATCTGAGTAATTAATTGTTTAGGAGTATCCAATGGTGATACTTTGTGAATTGCTCTTGCCACATTATACCAGGAACTATCTGCGCTCTTATTGTTAATGGAAATAGCCGTTAGTGCCTTTAAATCTAATCAGATTCAGGAACCAGTTCCAAAAGCTGGGTACCGTGGCCTAGCCAAATTCACACATAAAATCAACCATCATAAAAAGCAACAAGACATTTTTGATGAATTTTACTCTTCCTGTACATCTGATTTTAATATATCCTGCCTCTGATCACATATCACCTTCATCATTATTACCATCCTAGTCCAAGTTGCCATCATTTCTCACCTAAACTCTCTAAATGACCCCCTTTTGCTTTATTTGCTTTCACCTTGCCTTCTATTCCACTGACCTCTTGCTGCATGAATCCATTATTTATGAAATAACCAAAGCAGTTTAAGGCCTAAATCTAATCATCCCACTCATTGGCTCAAAAGCTCCAGCAGCCCCTATCAAACTCAGGATAAAACCCAAATTTCCTATCACTGTCTGCAGCCCTATGTTGTCTGGTTCTGCCTCATTTTCTCTGATTTCATTTCCCCACTCACCAGTATTTTTACTAACTCCCCAATGTCCAACTGAAGGTGTTTTTGTTCCTTTTGCCTGGAAACTGAGAGAGTAATTTCCTCAGTTCAGTTCAGTCACTCACTCTTTGCAACCCCATGAATCGCAGCACGCCAGGCCATAAGGGTGGTGTCATCAGCATATCTGAGGTTATTGATATTCCTAGACAGGTTGATAAGAAGTCTAGGGGTCCCCAAGGGGAGAGGGGTCTGGAGTTCTCAAGGAGGAAGAAAGGACAAACTTTTTTCTTTTCTACATTCTCCCCATGAATCGCAGCACGCCAGGCCATAAGGGTGGTGTCATCAGCATATCTGAGGTTATTGATATTCCTAGACAGGTTGATAAGAAGTCTAGGGGTCCCCAAGGGGAGAGGGGTCTGGAGTTCTCAAGGAGGAAGAAAGGACAAACTTTTTTCTTTTCTACATTCCTTAGGATTATACAACAATAATGTATTATGCCTGAGGACAGTCTCTGGATTAAACCTTCTGGCTAATTCTGTAAATTATGGGAGTAGACCTGCTCTTTTTAAGGATTATATAACCACAATGTATTCTGCCTCAGGACAGTCTCTGGATTAAACCTTTTGGCTAATTCTGTTATCTTAAAATGTAAATTATGGGGGTAGGTCTGGTGAGGTCTTTACAACCTCCAGACATTTTTTAATTCATTGGAGAGTATATAACTTCATTGGTAACACTAACAAAGGGGTACTTTCTGCCCCCTTCTGATGCCTATGTCAGAAGCTTTCTCTGTCTCCCTTATACTTTAATAAAACTTTATTACACAAAAGCTCTGAGCGATCAAGCCTCGTCTCTGGCTCCGGATTGAATTCTTCTCCTCCAGGGGCCAAGAATCCCAGCGTCATGATTCAACAGCAACCTTTCAAAACCTTGTCTTCAGATATTCTTCTGATTCCATCCAGATCATAGCTCAAAAATTACTTCTTCTAAGTCCTTTCAGGATCATCCTATTTAAGCTTAACTGTATTATACACTATTCTCTTACACCGATTAACTTTTTTTCAAGAAACTTATTGCTGTCTAACATTATATTACATATGTGTTTGTTTAATGTCTGCCTTCCCAATCAGAATAAAACCTCCAAGCAGACAGGGGCCTACACACCTTGTTTCCTTCGAAATACCAAGGTCCTAGAACTAGACTAATATATAGTAATGCACAAATTTGGCAAATGAGTTAATGGCAGTAATAATAGCACCCTAAGGTTAGCATTCATAAAGTTGTTGAGAGGGTTAAATTTGATAGTGTACTTATGCCAGAGACTGCTAATTATCTCCTAATATCAGTTCTTCCTTCCTTCTTTATTAAATCTCCAATTTTTATTTGGGCACATCCCTTCTCAGAGTAAAGACTTCATTTCCCACCATGCCTTTCAATTAAGAATGATCATGTGACTAATTCCAGCCAATAAGGCACAAGAAAAAGTACTACTCACAACTTCTGAGAAGAGTTAGGAAAAGAAGCAGGTGGGGTCAGAGCAGAAGCTTCCCCTCCTTCGCTTCCCCTGCTGCCTAAATGTGGGCATGACTGCTGGAGCTCCAGAAGCACTCTGGCATCCAGCTTGAAGCAGGGGATAATCTTAAGGATCTGAAGAGTAGAAGTCAGCCGAGGAAGATCATAAGATACAAAAATCCTGGATTCTCGCCACCACAGATTGACATATCATGTCCAGACCTACTACCTCTGGTCTGCTGGGTGTGAAGGAAAAATAAACTTCTATCATTTTAAACTCATTTTTAATTTGGGGTTTTCTGTTCCTTGTAACCATACCTACTTCTAACAATTTTAACCTGCAAATTGATCAAGACCAACTTTGGATCAGAGTAAGCCTCACAGTAAGCCTCCCAGGCATCAATATTGGTAAAGAACCTGCCTGTCAATGCAGGAGACACAGAGATGTAGGTTCCATCCCTGGGCTGAGAAGATTCCCTTGAAGAAGGGCTTGGCAACCCACTCCAGTATTCTTGCTGGAGAATCCCCATGAGCCTGGCGGGCTACAGTCCATGGAGTCCAAAGAATCAGACATGACTGAAGTGCCTAAGCACACATGCACCCGCGAGTCTCGATATCCTTCTCATCTACTTTTTATTATTCTCATTGCTTTAATTTTTTTCTGTTTCTGTATCTCCTTGTCATTCATGTTGTTATTGGTATATACCATGTACTATGTCAAATGCTGGGGATTAGGACGAGAATGAGATAAGCTTTAATTTAGAGGACACTTTGGTTTGAGAAGAGGACAAATAAAAGTACAATGCAATGTAAAACAGGTTTTAATATTTTAATAAAAAACATACCATGGGAAGGACGGCACAAGTCTTCCAGGAGGAACAGAGGCAGCTTTATTGCAGAGGCAGCACTTGAACTGAGACTTAAATACGTATAGAAGACTATCTTGAGAACAAATGGTTTGGGAGGGCAGAGGGAAAAGCAAGAGGAATGACTACATATAAGCTCCCCTGTTAGGTGAGCAGGAATGATTTGGATCTTACCAAAAAAAGAAAGGCTTTGTTGCCCCTAAGAAAGCCAAGGCTCTTTTCTTACCCAATGCATGAATGCATGCTAAGTCACTTCAGCTGTGTCTGACTCTTTCCGATCCAGTGGACTGTAGCCCATGAGGCCCCTCTGTCCATGGGATTTTTCAGGCAAGAATACTGGAATGGGTTGCCATGCCTCCTCCACGGGAATCTTCCTGACCCAGGGATTGAACCTGTGTCTTCTGCCTTTCAGGCAGATTCTTTACTGCTGAGCTACCAGGGAAGGCCTCTGTACCCAATACTTCACTGCAAAAGTAAGGACACTGTATTTAAAAAAAGCTATTAGCACCGAACAGTTTGATGAAATGAAGAGTTGATACCTTAGAAAGGAAGGCTGTAGGGTCTTCCCTGGTGGGCCAGTGTTTAAGACTTCGCCTTCAAATGCAGGATGTGTGGGTTCGGTCCCTGGTCAGGGAACTAAGATCCCACATGTCTTGCAGCCAAAAAACCAAAATGTAAAACAGAAGCAATATTGTAACACATTCGATGAAGACTTCTTTTTTTTAAGAACAGGCTTGTCGTTTTAAAAAAAAGCATGTTTAGAGTCAAGATTTTCAAGGCAGGCTTGATGGCACATCATGGGCATGGACTTGTTGAGGGAAGGAAGAGAGGATTTGCAAGAAAGAGAATATGCATGTGTGCATGCTAAGTCACTTTAGTCGTGTCTGACTCTTTGCAGCCCTGCGGACTGTAGCCTGCCAGGCTCCTCTGAACATGCGATTCTCCAGGTAAGAATACTGGAATGGGTTGTCATGCTCTCCTCCAGGGGATCTTCTTGACTCAGGGACTGAAGCTGTGTCTCTTATGTGGTAAGTGACCTGCCTGCCTATGCAGGAGACTTAGATGCATGTTTGATCCCTGAGTAGGGAAGATTTCCCCTGGAGGAGGCATGGCAATCTACTCTAGTATTCTTGCCTGGAGAATCCCATCAACTGAAAAGGAATGAGAATATGAAAATATATAAATTAGAAAGGTCTTCCAGTCTTCTTGCCTGGAAAATCCCATGGATGGAGGAGCCTGGTAGACTACAGTCCATGGGGTCACAAAGAGTCAGATTTTACTTTACTTTCCCAGGGAAACATAGCTACCAAAGGCAATGATTTCAAAAGTAGTTTCTAAAAATTAAGCTGTAAGTACTACCTATTCTATCCCTTACATTGACAGGCCGGAAGTTTTAAGATAGTATTCAATTGACAATTTTCAGAGCAATGATTTTGCATAAATTTTGAGATCCTTATGCCACCCTAACTATATATGCTTTGTAGCCTGGAAAATCCCATGAACCGAAGAGCCTGGTGGGCTGCAGTCCATGGGGTCTCTAGGAGTCGGACACAACTGAGCAACTTCACTTTCACTTTTCACTTTCATGCATTGGAGAAGGAAATGGCAACCCACTCTAGTGTTCTTGCCTGGAAAACCCCAGAAACAATTGGCCCCTGTCTATGGGGTCGCACAGAGTCAGACACGACTGAAGCGACTTAGCAGCAGCAGCAGCCGCGACTTAGCAGAGGGGAAGGGGAGGAGCACTAAGACAGCAAAATAAGGATGGGGAGTTTGGGATTTCCTGCGTAAGACACGTCTCATACTGCGAAGTCAGTGCTTTTGCTGATTCCTAATCTGGACCCTCAGGTCCCTTTGCCATTGTCCATTTAACCTCCTGAAACTTTCAGTTCAGTTTAGTTCAGTCGCTCAGTCGTGTCCGACTCTGCGACCCCATGAATCGCAGCACGCCAGGCCTCCCTGTCCATCACCATCTCCCGGAGTTCACTCAGACTCACGTCCATCGAGTCTGTGATGCCATCCAGCCATCTCATCCTCGGTCGTCCCCTTCTCCTCCTGCCCCCAATCCCTCCCAGCATCAGAGTCTTTTCCAATGAGTCAACTCTTCCCATGAGGTGGCCAAAGTACTGGAGTTTCAGCTTCAGCATCATTCCTTCCAAAGAAATCCCAGGACTGATCTTCTTTAGAATGGACTGGTTGGATCTCCTTGCAGTCCATGGGACTCTCAAGAGTCTTCTCCAACACCACAGTTCAAAAGCATCAATTCTTTGGTGCTCAGCTTTGTTCACAGTCCAACTTTCACATCCATACATGACCACAGGAAAAACCATAGCCTTGACTGAACTTACAGTTGCAAAATGCTCTGGACATTTTCTTAACCTGTAACATTGAATTTAGCATTTACATACAGCTTCTCTCATACCGATTATTGATGTATATATTGATAGTCTCACATCAGCAATTATTTAAAAGGTAATTTTTAATGTCTCAACATTTACTTTCCTATGCAAACTCATCTCTGAAAATATAATGGAAATCAATCAGAAAATATTATTGGCCCTATAAAAATCTGATTTACAGATTTCAAATTTCAAGAAATAAAAACTAAACAAAGAAAAATACCCCACAAAGTTATCCCTATCGGGATTGGTTTCTGGGATTGAAAAAGAAAGGGAAAAATAACATTTGCTTAGTATTAATCTATTATAATGTATCTCTCACCTTTGCTTCTCTTTGCCATATTCTAAAGCAGCATTCCTTCTCATTGACTGCATAATTCCAATCTTTCTTTGGAGGAACATGCAATAGTTGGTATTCGCATGCATTGTAAAGCATCTGATTTTATGCCCCCCAAATGCATGATTTACTTTGAATGATAAATATGGCTATGAAATGGAGTGTTTCTGCCATTCACAGATCAAATGTAACTGGGGAGGAATAACTCAGATGCATCCTGATGTTATATATTTCCAGGCACTAATATTTGCTTCACACTGTATGTCACAGTCACACAAGAATGTGAGAAAGCAGAACAGCCGAGTGGTTTTCTCTGCCAAAATCTGGTCTTCTAAAGAAGTCTTGCATGTCAGAGATCCATGTTTAAATCTCAAGGTAGGTGGGGTAATAAAAACCCTTAGTTAGAGGCAACACAGGGAAGGCTGGAAAGCCTTCTCCCTGTCCTCACACTGGCGTCAGTGAAGACTGTGATAATCTCAATGAAGTTAAACAGACAGACCCTTTAGTCCACCGGACCTTCCCTGAAAAGCCACACACAGTGTCGTTCCCAGAGTAGAAAAGAGAACCAGATGTCAGCCTTTTAAAAGGTGGCCATTCTTCCAACGTTCTGACTCTTAGACGTGTTCAAGGCAGGCAGCCCTGGAAACACCAGAGCCACCTAAGGACCAAAGGCTACATCCTCTTCCTGAACCTGGGCTGGCCGGTCTCCAGAGAAAAAGATCAAGGCCAATTACAGTGTCTTGTAATGGGCTAGACTGTTTGGATTAACAACACATGCTGTCCAATCCTTTAACAAGGGAGACGGAGATATGCTTTCATACTCCTCTGAAGGAATACATTAGCTATATCTCTTCTTTTCATTTCTTCACATGCTCCTTATTCTCTGAGTTAGCTACTAACCCTGACACTTCCTATAAGCTACCCCCTAGTTCTCAAATAGCCACGATACAAGCTAAACTTCACATACCCTTTTCTATCTTTATTTTGCTTCATCACAGCATTTGACATTGTTTGCCCCTCTCTCTTTTTCGTTGTTGTTTGAGATGTTATGCTTCTCTGCTTTTCTAAATCTTTTTTGGTTGTTGTTAGCTTTGATGATTAGTTCACTTTTTCTAGACCCTCCAGTTTAGTTGTTTTCTGAACTTTTGATGTTTGGTAAAGAAGGTCTTTGCCTTCTTCCTTCCATCTGTATTCTCTTCCCAGATGATCTGTTCAATCGCTCAGTCGCCTCCTGCTCTTTGCAACCCCATGGACTGCAGCATGTCAGGTTTCCCTGTCCTTCACTGTCTCCTGGAGTTTGCTCAAATTCCTGTCCATTGAGTCAAGGATGCTATTGAACCATCTCATCCTCTGTCTTCCCATTCTCTTCCTGCCTTCAGTCTTTCCCAGGACCAGGGTCTTTTCCAGCGAGTCACCTCTTTGCCAGGGCTCAGATAATGAGTCCCTATCAAATATCTAGTCCATCATCACCTACATATGGCTTGTGCTTTGCCCCTCCAGGTAAATTGCCCACCTTTCTTCATCCCGTTCTAGGCCCTGGGAAGTTGTTTTCTATAAACTGCTTCTTTGGTCCTTTGGTTAATGGTTTGTTTTTGTCAAGAAGGATATCAGCAGGAAATTGGATCCTGGGAGGAGAAAGAGGTAAGATGCTATTATTTTTTCTGGCTTCTTACAGCCTAGTTCTGGTTTGGAGTGGTCAAAGACCTTCCTGTTAGGCAACCTGCTCTGATAGTGCTAGCTCTTGGAAGGTTCCAGTAACTGTTCCTCTCCCTTTACACCTCAAGCCTCGGGATAGTAGCAGCTTTCGGTTGTGCTCGTTCCAGAGTACTTCCCCAACTCTTGCTGTGTTCCCTGAACCCAGCCAATAACTTTGTAAATAGTTCATTCATTAAAGTCCTTTCAAGTGACTTCTTTCCAGGATGCCATCTACTTGCTGCCAGAACCCTGACCCACATGCTGAGATTACCCCAATCTGCATTTCAGGTCGATCTCTCTATGCTAAGATCAAGATCCATAAAACAAACTACCATGCCTACTGAAAGGTCTATTTAAAATTTCTGTGCCATGCTGTGTTTAGTTGCATCTGACCCTTTGTGACCCCATGCACTGTGGCCCACCAGGCTCCTCTGTCCATGGGGATTCTCTAGGCAAGAGTACTGGAGTGGGTTGCCATGACCTTCTCCGGGGAATTTTCCCACCCCAGGGATCAAAAGCAAGTCTGTCGCATTGCAAACAGATTCTTTACCATCTGAGCCACCAAGGAAGCCCAGGCATGCTGGAATGGGTAGCCTATCCCTTCTGCAGGGGATCTTCCTGACCCAGGAATTGAAACAGGGTCTCCTGCAGTGCAGGCAGATTCTTTACCAGCTGATCTGCCAGGGAAGCCCGTTTAAAATTTCTAGAGGTATTTATATACTAACGTGGCCAACAATGAACATGTCAGTTCCTCCTCTTCTTTCTCTTTGTTTGCCTATTTAGCAAAGGATATTGCTATTTGAAAAACTGTTTTTCAAGCCAGAAACATGAACATCACCTTTAACTCCTTTAATTTCTTCAGTTTCCTCATCCAATTGAATACTAAATTTTACTGAGTCTGTTCTAAATATTTCTTGAACCCAGCCATTTCTACTAACCTTATGGCTTCTATGCTAGACCAGAGTACCTTCATCCTCTGTCTTACATTTTTCACAGGGAAGCCAGAGTGATCTTTCTAGGAAGCAAATTTCATTACATCAAAACTCTATTTAAATACCTTTAAAATGGGTTTCCATTGCCTTCGGATAAAATCTGGGCTTGTTAACCATGGTTGTAGGCTCAGCCACTACCTGACCCCTACTCCAGTATAACATTCATTATGCTCTGCTGTAATTTGTTATCGAAATGTCACCTGCCTCTGTTAAAGATCCACAGGTCGAGTATTATCGGTTGAATAGTATCCCTCCAAGGGACTTCCCTGGTGGCTCAGCAGTAAAGAACCCACTTGCAATGCATGTGATCACACCTGAGCCACAGGAGACGTGGGTTTGATCCCTGGGTCAGGAAGAACGCCTGGAGGAGGGCATGGCAACCCACTCCAGTATTCTTGCTAGAGAATCCCACGATATGAGGAGCATGGAGCGCTACGGTCCATAGGGTCACAAAGAGTCGGACACGACGGAAGTAACGGGGCACACACACAATATCCCTCCAGATTTACACACTGAAGTTCTAATTCCAGGTACCTCACCCAGAATGCGGCCTTATTTGGAAACAGAGTGCTTGAAGACGTAATTAGTTAAGACGAGGCCTTTCCTGGAATAGTTGTTGTTGAGTGTGTGAGTTCAGTCGTGTCTGACTCTTTGTGACCTCATGGACTATAGCCCACCAGGCTCCTCTGTCCGTGGAATTTTCCAGGCAAGAGTATTGGAGTGGGGTGCCCTTTCCTCCTCCAGGGGATCTTCCCAACCCAGGACCAAACGTGCATCTCTTGCACCTCCTGCATTGGCAGGCGGATTCTTTACCACCTGCGCCACTGGGGTGGCATTCCTGGAAGACAGAGGTGGCTTTAAGCCAGTATGACTGGTGTCCTTATATAAAGGAGAATTTGAACCGAAACACAGAGCCATGTAGAGGAGAGGTGATGAAAAAGGGCACAGGAAGAAGCTGGCCATCTGCAAGCCAGAAAGAGAGGCCAGAACAAAGCTTCCCCTCGCAGCCCTCAGAAAGAAGCAGTGCTGTGGACAGCTTGCTTCTCTAGCCTCCAAAAGTATGCAACACCTAATTTTCCTGTTGTTTAAGCCACCCAGTTTGTTATCCTTTGCTACAGCAGCCTTAGCAAACTAATAGAGTGGGAAGCATGTCTGGCTAGTAATTCTGGCCTCCCACGTCTGTAGCACTGTCTCAAACATACACCGCAGATTTTCTATAAATATTTGTTGAGTGATTGAATAATTCCTATAGTTACTGTGAAGTAAAATTACCTATCTGGCACATAGGTTAGACCAGTTTGATGAAGCTTAGTTATGGTTCAGTTCAGTTCAGTTGCTCAGTCGTGTCTGACTCTTTGCAAAACCATGAAGTGCAGCACGCCAGGCCTCCCTGTCCATCACCAACTCCCGGAGTCCATCCAAACCCATGTCCATCTAGTCGGTGATGCCATCCAGCCATCTCATCCTCTGGGGTCCCCTCCTCCTCCTGCCTTCAATCTTTCCCAGCATCAGGGTCTTTTCAAATGAGTCAGTTCTTCGCATCAGGTGGCCAAAGTATTGGAGTTTCAGCTTCAACATCAGTCCTTCCAATGAACACCCAGGACTGATCTCCTTTAGAATGGACTGGTTGGATCTCCTTGCAGTCCAAGGGACTCTCGAGAGTCTTCTCCAACACCACAGTTCAAAAGCATCAATTCTTTGGCACTCAGCTTTCTTCACAGTCCAAGTCTCACATCCATACATGACTACCGAAAAAAAAGAACATATCCTTGACTAGACAGACCTTTGTTGACAAAGTAATGTCTCTGCTTTTTAATATGCTGTCTAGGTTGGTCATAACTTGCCTTCCAAGGAGTAAGCGTCTTTTAATTTCATGGCTGCCATCACCATCTGCAGTGATTTTAGAGCCCCCCAAAATAAAGTCTGACACTGTTTCCACTGTTTCCCCATCTATTTCCCATGAAGTGATGGGACCGGCTGCCATGATCTTAGTTTTCTGAATGTTGAGCTTTAAGCCAACTTTTTCACTCTCTTCTTTCAC
>SJYX01001205.1:66733-78129 GCA_006410675.1 Oreotragus oreotragus | reverse complement strand
CATATATATATGTATTTGTGTGTGTATATATATATATGTATTTGTGTGTGTGTATATATATATATGTATTTATGTGTATATATATATGTATTTGTGTGTATATGTATTTGTGTGTGTGTATATATATGTGTGTATATGTATATATGTATTTGTGTCTGTGTGTATATATATATGTATTTGTGTGTATATATGTATTTGTGTCTGTGTATCTATATATATGAATTTGTGTGTATGTGTGTATATATGTATTTGTGTGTGTGTGTATGTATTTGTGTGTGTGTATGTATTTGTGTGTGTGTGTGTATATATGTATCTGTGTGTATATATATATATGTATTTGTGTGTGTATATATATATGTATTTGTGTGTATGTGTATATATATGTATTTGTGTGTGTATATGTATTTGTGTGTGTGTATATGTATTTGTGTGTGTGTGTATATATATGTATTTGTGTATGTGTGTATATATATATGTATTGGCTGCACAAGGTCTTAGTTGAAGCACATGCAGTCTTCAGTCTTCATTGTGGTGTGCAGGATCTTTGGTTGTGGCATGTGGGGGTCTAGTTCCTGAACAGGGATTGGACCTGTCCCCCGGCATTGGAAGTGCTTTGCCTTATCCACTGGACCACCAAGGAAATCCCTTGCACTTTCTTTAAGCAATAACTCTGGCCACAGCATGTGGCTGAGTCTCAAGCAGAGAGGTCCTTATACATAATCCTGACCTATATCCTGAGCTCTATCATCTCACCACTACTGGAATTCATTTCCCAACACTCTATTGAAGTTATCACTTTCTAGAATACTCCACGCCCTTGTCCTGATGATTAACAAAAACTTTCTGCCATGACATTGGCTTCTGCCCCAGTTTCTGCCCTGCACATGGTACCTCACGCTGTATTACCTTTCCTTCAGCCATACAGATCCCTATGCTTCTTCATGATATTGGCCATGTGGTAAAAATTTCCCCAGTCCAAGAAATGGAAAACCAGATAACAATGAAAGCAATAAACCCTGATTTGTTACTAGTCCAGAACTCCCTTTTTAATATCCATAGTCCCTTAGAATCCTCATTTACAAACTCTTGGAAATGTGTTGATGCCATGATGGTTGTTCTGTGATTATTACCTTAAGTCAGTTCAGTTCAGTTGCGCAATCATGTCTGACTCTTTGTGACCCCATGAACCACAGCACACCAGGCCTACCTGTCCATCACCAACTCCCAGAGTTTACTCAGACTCATGTCCATCAAGTCGGTGATGCCATCCAACCATCTCATCCTCTGTCATCCCCTTCTCCTCCCACCTTCAATCTTTCCCAGCATCAGGGTCTTTTCAAATGAGTCAGCTCTTCACATCAGGTGGCCAAAGGATTGGAGTTTCAGCTTCAGACTCAGGCCTTCCAATGAATATTCAGGACTAGTTTCCTTTAGGATGGACTGGTTGGATATCCCTGCAGTCCAAGGGACTCCTAAGAGTCTTCCCCAACACCACAGTTCAAAAGCATCAATTCTTCCCCACTCAGCTTTCTTTATAGTCCAACTCTCACATCCATACATGACCACTGGAAAAACCATAGCTTTGACTAGATTATGTATAAGAAAATTATATACCTTAAGTCAGAGGTGTATGGGGGAAGGCAATGGCACCCCACCCCAGTGCTCTTGCCTGGAAAATCCAATGGACGGAGTAGCCTGGGGGGCTGCAGTCCATGGGGTCGCTAACAGTCGGACAGACTGAGCGACTTCACTTTCACTTTTCTCTTTCATGCATTGGAGAAGGAAATGGCAACCCACTCCAGTATTCTTGCCTGGAGAAGGCTCAGGAATGCCCATGTTCAAGTCTATTCCACAGACACATCACAGAGAACAGTTACTGACCAGTGGTGCTTCTAGAAATGGACAATGTGCTGATCAGCAGGTGAACTGAGAAGAAGGGAAAAGACATCAATGCTCCCCGACAACAAGGGAGTGTCCCTTTTCCCACAGGGACGTGAGCTGCTGGAATTACAGCATCCTCATGGGTGGCCCAGAGGCTAGGTGAGGAGTGTTCAGGATCAACTCTTTCTCCCCCATCTAGTTACTAAGTTTCTGCACTTCTTTACAAGCCAGTCCTTCCATTCAACCTGGAGGGTAAAGAGCAACCCACTGCAGTATTCTTGCCTGGAAAATCCCATGGACAGAGGAGCCTGGTGGGCTACAACCCATGGGGTCACAAGGAGTTGGACACGACTGAGCACCACACAGCCTTCCATTCAAACTCCCCTCCTAGCCCAAAGGAGAGGTGCTTATGCCAAGTCAGGGTGCTAAGTACTTTTATCACGGCATCAGTACCAGTTAGCAATACAGGAAGCAAGCTCCCTTCCCTCTGGGTCTCAGTGTCTTTACCTAGAAAGCACGGATGGTGGACCAGCTCATGCCTGCACTCCCTCTAGCTCTTGGTACCCAAGCTAATACATGGGTCTCACACACACATTCTTCTCTTACAACATCAGGGCTAGAGCACCCCACCTCTCCCTCTGAATAAAGTTTAATTTGGTTTCATTTTGCAGCTGCCTCAGTGGCCTCCCTGTGTGGGTTTAGTCAGTTCAGTTGCTCAGTCATGTCCAACCAACTCTTTGTGACCCCGTGGACCACAGCACACCAGGCTTCCCTGTCCATCACCACCTCCTGGAGTTTATTCAAACTCATGTCCATCGAGTCAGTGATGCCATCCAACCATCTCATCCTGTCATTCAATCTTGCCCAGGATCAGGGTCTTTTCAAATGAGTCAGCTCTTCACATCAGGTGGCCAAAGTATTGGAGTTTCAGCAACCAGGCCTCCCTGTCCATCACCAACTCCCAGAGTTTACTCAGACTCATGTCCATCAAGTTGGTGATGGCATCCAACCATCTCATCCTCTGTCATCCCCTTCTCCTCCCACCTTCAATCTTTCCCAGGATCAGGGTCTTTTCAAATGAGTCAGCTCTTCACATCAGGTGGCCAAAGTATTGGAGTTTCAGCTTCAGCCTCAGTTCTTCTAATGAATATTCAGGATGATTTCCTTTAGGATGGACTGGTTGGATCTCCCTGCAGTCCAAGGGACTCCTAAGAGTCTTCCCCAACACCACAGTTCAAAAGCATCAATTCTTCCCCACTCAGCTTTCTTTATAGTCCAACTCTCACATCCATACATGACCACTGGAAAAACCATAGCTTTGACTAGATTATATATAAGAAAATTATATACCTTAAGTCAGAGGTGTATGGGGGAAGGCAATGGCACCCCACCCCAGTGCTCTTGCCTGGAAAATCCAATGGACGGAGTAGCCTGGGGGGCTGCAGTCCATGGGGTCGCTAACAGTCGGACAGACTGAGCGACTTCACTTTCACTTTTCTCTTTCATGCATTGGAGAAGGAAATGGCAACCCACTCCAGTATTCTTGCCTGGAGAATCCCAGGGATAGGGGAGCCTGGTGGGCTGCCGTCTATGGGGTCACACAGAATTGGACACGACTGAAGTGACTTAGCAGCAGCAGCAGCAGCAGAGATGTATGATTTTACAAAAGCTTATAAATGTTACAGAATATTCCTTCCATTATAAAAATATTTTATAATCCTCCTATTAGTTCATTCTCCTATCACCGTAGCAATCAGAGGACTGATCAGTACCACTGCTCCCTAGAAAACAAATTCGGAGGTAACTGTCCTGAAAAAAAAAAAAAAAAAATCATCTGTAGTGTCAGTTCTTGCTTGCAGATAGAAATTTGTTTTGTTTGTTTGCTACCTTGCAAATAAATGATTCCAAGCAAGTCATCTAATTCAGTCATTCATCTCAGCGAAACTGCTAAGAGTTTAAGAGGCAGGTGAAGGAGACAAAGGCCAAGGATAAGAGTGGGAAAGGAATTTGACTAATTTAAAATTTCTTGTGCCTCTGTAACACTAGAAGCCTTTGACAGACTTCACACCTTTGTCATGGTAAACCTCTCAGCTCCTCACCATTCAGCTGGTGTTTTCAGGTCCAGATATCCTTGAAGCAATCATTAAAGCAAGCATCTAATCAGCATCAAATAAAATAACTGCATCTAAAAATCCTTAGATATTCTTAATTCTGAACACTTGGAGCTTTTAAAATACATGCAAAAGTACTTTGCTTTTGAGTTTTGATATGAATTAAGAGAGACTCTTGCACTGATACAAATGATTAACAAAAAGATTTCAGTATCAATAAGATATAGGATTAAAAGATATTTATTATAATTTTTAAAAAGATAAATCTTCAGGTTATTTAACCTTTCTAACCAAAAGATATGGACAATTATCTCTAAAAGAAAGGGCACTATTAATAATTATGATATTTAGAAGAATTTGAAAAAGAAAGGAAACAGTTTCTAGACCAAATTCTTCAAAATACAGGTAAACTTGATATAGCAAAAAACATTATGAACTCAGTTTTTTTTTTAAATAAGTAAAGATAATTCAGTGTTTACCTTTTAGTAAAATATTGACGGTCAGGATGACAAAATGCACCATAAATAAATTTGCCTGTAGAGAAGAAAGATCATGCCTTTCCATGTTCTTTTTTCAGACAATAGAATAATTATACAATAGTGTATAAATCAATAATATGCTATATACATCTGCCTTCATAGACCATCAAGCCCAAAAGCCTGCTTATGATTTGGTTGGTCAACATTTTTCTCAATTTTCAAGAAGAAAGTGTAAGATACAGAAACGGCTTTCTCTCTGACATGCTGACTTCCAAAGTAATGTCTGTACAGAGCCTCCAGGGAAGCTTGGGAACTGGAACTCTTTTTCCATTAGCAAAGGAAAATCGAAGAGAATTTTCAGTAGTGGCTCAATTAATCCAAGTATAGCAGCAAACACATCCTAGTATCTGGAGTAAGAAATAGAGGATCTTGGAAATACATTTCCAGGCCCGAAACTTGAAAACTGAGCGGGCTTGGGCAATTTCACTTGCCTCACCTGTCCTTCAGGTCTCGCCACTGTAAAAATAAACATGTGAGGTATAATTTAGTTCATGTGGCAAGGGTTTAAAATACTTACCTACCAACACCATTCATAGACCCGAGCAAAGAGAGGGCCTAGAGACTGACAAGGCTATTAATTGCCGGTTACATCCTACGTTAAGCTTGTACTCCTCAGGTCTTTCATGATTTCAAGAAGATTTTCATGTATCAGTCTTTATTTTCAGATAGTTCTACTCTTCTGGATGGGGAAATGTTCGTCAGTGTAGTTGAGACAGTTTTTTTTTTTTTAATTGGAGGCTAATTACTTTACAATATTGTAGTGGTTTAGGATAGAATCAGTTTCAGTTCTAAGTTCCCTTGAGAGGCACTCACATCTCCAGGGTTCACGTAGGCTGATTGCAAGGAAGTCTCTTGAGTAAGGATCCTTGGGCCATGTGCATGCATTTTAGCCTCTAGCTGGGATTCCACTGAGTCAATAGCTTGTTGACATTGTTTTAAGAAACATGCTCTTGAATGGCGAAGCTCCAAATAATATCTAAATGATCCTTCGTGAGGCACGAGGGAGAGGGTCGCTGTCTCTACCGACCCCTCACAGGTCAAGGCCAGCCCTGACAAAGCCCAGGGTGAAGCTCTCACCTTAGAGAAAAGACTCGGCACCCCCAGCAGCGCCATCCCAGCGGCAGTAGAAAAGCCAAGTCCCAGGGCAGGCACTGCTCTTTATGACAGCAAATTTCTCTTGCTTCCCCTTAACTGATGAAACAATACCTGTCTCTTCTTTTGTCAATCAAAATGCAGGTTAAATTCCATCATGCATCGTGGGAAAGCTCAGTGAGTAACATCATTTGGTTTATGTCTATGTGGAAAGCCACGCTGCTTTTCTGCTCTCGACTCTGCACACGCTCTGTCCTCTGTTTGCGATGCCTTTCTCCTTTTTCACTTGAATAAAGCCCAATCCTAAAGAAGAAAAGCCTTCTTTCAAAACTTGCCACCTCCCAGATGGGTTGAGTGTCCATGTGTGGGTACCCAGGCCCTGCTGTTACTCCTATCTCATAGCACTTCCCCAATGTGAATATAATGCTGGTTCGCTCATAACATCATTTGGTTTATGTCTATGTGGAAAGCCACGCTGCTTTTCTGCTCTTGACTCTGCACACGCTCTGTCCTCTGTTTGCGATGCCTTTCTCCTTTTTCACTTGAATAAAGCCCAGTCCTAGAGAAGAAAAGCCTTCTTTCAAAACTTGCCACCTCCCAGATGGGTTGAGTGTCCATGTCTGGTACCCAGGCCCTGCTGTTACTCCTATCTCATAGCACTTCCCCAATGTGAATATAATGCTGGTTCGCTCTTTCGGTCACTAGACTGTGACCTCCCTGAGGCAGAGGACAGATGGCATCAGCTTGGTTTCCATAAGGTCTTTAGACTCAGTGCTTAGCAGAGAGATGTACTAAAATGTTTGTTGAATTAATGTACTTAGCGCTGTCCAGTAATACATGATCTCAGGAAATAACCTAATTCAGATTTACATATCCTGTGTAATTGGTTCAGCATTTTAGTCATGCACTCTAGCCTGAAGATAATGGATAATCTTTAAACTCTTACTTTTCCAGGGTTGACCTCTGACTCAAATATGCTTTCTTGTAGCCGTACTTTGTTCACATTCGTCTTCTTTATCAGACGTTGAAAAAAGATTGAGCCCAACTGCCTGTGGCTAGCAGGCACAACAATAAATACTTTTGAATAAATAAACAATCAGATATGAAGAGATGACTGATGATGCCCATGGCTAGGCCCAGGGCATGGCTGTGGACTGACTCAATAGCTATGCAATTAATCAAATAGCGGTGATGACTGGAGTTAAGAAAGGCAGAATAAGGTTGGAGCTGGAATAAGGAAAGTAGGAAGCTAATAATGAAAACCTTTCCACAGACTAAATAATACTAGTCACATTCAGGGTTAAAAAATATATATCCCTTATATAAAAATATTGTCATAAAAATAGGGCATGTGGCCCTCCAGTACGGAAGGATTAACACTTTGTTTATTGCTAAAAGAAGTTTTTGTTCGGCTGAGAATTAGGGGAAAAAAAAAAAAAAAATCTTGAGCTTTCCCAAGGCAGGGAATGGAAGAGAGCCAGTCTAAAGAGCAGATTTGCAGTGGGTAGCTTTCAAAATACAAGGGTGTGCTGCTCAGACATGGGGCAAAAGGGAATGAATGGAGATGTGATCAATTCCACCCATGGAGAGCTTCCTGAGAATCACAGAGAAGTGAGGAAACAGGTGTTTTCATTTCCAAGCAAGCTGGCTTCTTTTTCAAATCTGGCCCATTGCCTGATAGGATAGAGAATCTCCTTGGAGGCCCAAAGCACTCAGCCCAGATGCTTTGACAATTCTGGCATACCTCTCCATTTCATCAAAGCTCCCAGACATCAGAGCACTTGTATTGCATCAACTGAAGACCAGGCCCTGTCTCCTGAGGCTTATGTGGTCTTAGAATGCACAAATGCTTGGAAACACAGGAGAATTATCAGCCAAGGTGGCCCACAACGCAGCCAACCATGATTACCAGCAGAGCCCTCCTAATGCCAGTACCTGTTTCATTAAGGAAAATTAAAAAGCCATTCAGCTGTGAAAGCCATTTCCCATTGGATTGTTGCCAGCCCCAAACTGCAGTTACGCAGACCCAAGTTAGCAGCAACACATTCATGTATACACCCTTCAGATAAAGCTCAGGAACCATATGATTTAGCATTGAATCCCAGCAAATAACTAGAAATGTTTTTCTTTCTTCCCCTTCTTCCTGTTGGCCAACAGGTATAGCAAGCTGACTGAGTCTGCAATCAGCTCCATCAGAAAGTGAGGATAAAAGAGGAAAAGGCAGATTTTCTGCCATCTAACTGACAGAGCATCCCCCGGGAAATTTGCAGAGGAGGAAAACATTGTTGAGAATTACTACAATATACTACCTTTCATCAAAGGTGCTTACTGTGATTGAAATATATTAATAAGCTTCCTTCTCAAATTCCAGGATCAGGATTATAAAGTATTTACCATTAGAATAGGTTTGTAGAAGACCATGCATCTCCTATCCAGACCAGTACTAACCCAATCCCTCATACGTGGGAAAATTGTATCACTACTTTTTTTTCCCCCTACAGCCTGTAAGCCAGAGAGAAAATTCAGAATAGTCTTATGTCCACATCTCTGCTCTCTAAAATTTGAGATATGCTAGAAAGCCTATTGTGAGGGGAACTTCAAAGGCATGCAATGGAAAAAAGAACTGAGGAGTGATACAGTAGGAATCGCTCATGGCCATTTTACCAAATGGATTCAAGCAGTGTACTCTATTATCCCTAATGAAGAGATTAATTAATATCATTCATGTTTAATAGGTATTTAAGAACACTGCAAGACTTCAGGAACTCAAAATCATGTTTTCCTTTCTCCTGTCTTAAAAGTCATCTCTAAATGGATGGTTTCCATGTGTCTGCCTCAATTTCAGTCTCAGTATTTTCATGTTGGCATTTCCTGTTGATATGTTTCGTAAGCTCTCTGCTGGATTCTGGAGAGGTTTGACAGAATAGACAGTCCTCATCTCCGTGAGCTCCTCTGGATGGTTTGTGAGCATCGCTGCACCATTGCACACACACGCCTTTGTCCTGTCACGAGCCCCCACTGGGAACCTGCTCTTATCAGCCCTGACCTGGCTGCACCTGAGCACTGACCCCTTATCTATCAAACAGGATGTGAACATTTCCTGATGGAGAAAACGGGTGAGATTTGGTATTAACATCTCTTTCTTATTTCCGTTACTGTGACCCAGGCCATTTAACTCTTTTCAGTTAGTTTCTGTTTCTGCAACATTCAGGCTGCAGACCTCCTGCTACTTGGTTTGTCAAACTATGCCTCTGACTACCCAGAGCACGGATCCTGGCGCTAGACAGTCTGGATTGAATTGAGCTCTACTCATAACTAGCTTTGTGCCTTGAGCAAGCTGTTTATTCTCTCTCTGCCTCAGTCTTCCCACCCATAAAAGGGGGTTAATAAACTTTTTATTTCATGAGATTTATTGTAAAAATGAAACTTACTGGATATTTCACAGACTCCATTTTCCTTTGGTCATAGGCTCAAATGTTTGCCTCATTACATACCTGGTCCCTAAAGGTATTTGAACTGACATTTAAATATGTTCAGGGTCCTCATTGCCGACCATAAACTAGCTTCCCAAGGGCGCTAGTGGTAAAGAACCCACTTGCCAGTGCAGGAGATACAAGAGATGCGGGCTCCATCCCTGGGTTGGGAAGATCCCCTGGAGGAGGGCCTGGCAACCCATTACAGTATTCTTGCCTGGAAAGTCCCATGGACAGAGGAGTCTGGCAGCTACAGTCCATACTGTCGAAAAGACCACAACACAAAAGAAGTGTTGAAAAGCCCATGACACAACGGAAGCAACATAGCATGCATGCATGCATGAAGTGAGTACAAAGTCACAGAAGACCAGGATTAAATAGACAATCAGTAGAAGTATTTCTTGAAACCAGACATTCTTCTCTCCAAGTTCATTTTGAGAGCTTTGGTAAGCCATCAGGTAAAATTTTACTGGCCTCTGTGCCTAGCAAGAGAGGTAGGAAAAACAGAGCTGATCCTAGGGGAACTGGAAATTCAACTACTCCAAGGAAATGTGGTATTACGTGCTGATTTGATGGCAATAAAGACTAGTTGATTCTAAGCAGATTTTATTTTGGACTGTATGAATATTCTGAGTTCAAGTTGGGAGAGCCAGTATGAGCTGCAGTTGGCCAGTAAGTGTCACGGTCTCGGCTGTATTCACTGGAAAGAAGGAAGGAAAACACAGCGTTCCAACCTAGACAAGTATGGGGAGGTCCAGTGTTGCATAAATATTGGTCTAGCTTCAGGTATGACCTAAATGAAATCCCTTATGATTATACAGCGGAAGTGAGAAATAGTTTTAAGGGACTAGATCTCATAGACAGAGTGCCTGATTAACTATGGAATGAGGCTTGTGACATTGTACAGGGGACAGGGATCAAGACCATCCCATGGAAAAGAAATGCAAAAAGGCAAAATGACTGTCTGGGGAGGGCTTACAAATAGCTGTGAAAAGAAGAGAAGGGAAAAGCAAAGGAGAAAAGGAAAGATATAAACATCGGAAAGCAGAGTTCCAAAGAATAGCAAGAAGAGCTAAGAAAGCCTTCCTCAGCAATCCATGCAAAGAGATAGAGGAAAACAACAGAATGGGAAAGACTAGAGATCTCTTCAAAAAAATTAGAGATACCAAGGGAACATTTCATGCAACGATGGGCTCGATAAAGGAGAGAAATGGTCTGGACCTAACAGAAGCATAAGCTATGAAGAAGAGGTGGCAAGAATACACAGAAGAACTGTACAGAAAAGATCTTCACGACTGAGATAATCATGAAGGTGTGATCACTCTCCTAGAGCCAGACATCCTGGAATGTGAAGTCAAGTGGGCCTTAAAAAGCATCACTATGAACAAAGCTAGTGGAGGTGATGGAATTCCAGTTGAGCTATTTCAAATCCTGAAAGATGATGCTGTNTAAACTAACCAATCTGATCACATGGACCACAGCCTTGGCTAACTCAATGAAACTATGAGCCATGCCATGTAGGGCCACCCAAGACAGATAGGTCATGATGGAGAGCTCTGACAAAATGTGGTTCACTGGAGAAGGGAATGGCAAGCCACTTAAGAATTCTTGCCTGGAGAGTCCCATGAACAGTAGGAAAAGGAAAAAGATAGGACACTGAAAGATGAACTCTCCAGGTCGGTAGGTGCCCAATATGCAACTGGAGATCAATGGAGAAATAACTCCAGAAAGAATGAAGAAACATGCTTGAGTATATATATATTTCAGTTCTTCAAATTTAAATTTAGAATTTGCAGACATTATAAACTTTCTTAAAAAGAATAAAGTTTCTTTCAGTTCAGTTCAGTCACTCAGTCGTGTCTGACCCTTTGCAACCCCATGAATTGCAGCACCCCAGGCCTCCCTGTCCATCACCAACACTCGGAGTTCACTCAAACTCACGTCCATCGAGTCAGTGATGCCATCCAACCATCTCATCCTCTGTCATCCCCTTTTCCTCCTGCCCCCAATTCCTCCCAGCATCAGAGTCTTTTCTAATGAGTCAACTCTTCGCAAGAGGTGGCCAAAGTACTGAAGTTTCAGCTTTAGCATCCATCATTCCTTCCAAAGAACACCCAGGGCTGATCTCCTTTAGAATGGACTGGTTGGATCTCCTTGCAGTCCAAGGGACTCTCAAGAGTCTTCTCCAACACCACAGTTCAAAAGCATCGATTCTTCGGCACTCAGTTTTCTTCATAGTCCAACTCACATCCATACATGATCACTGGGAAAACCATAGCCTTGACTAGACGGACCTTAGT
>SJYX01001205.1:17859-60636 GCA_006410675.1 Oreotragus oreotragus | reverse complement strand
TTAGAGATACCAGGGGAATATTTCATGCAAAGATAGGCACAATAAAGGACAGAAATTGTATGGACCTAACAAAAGCAGAAGATATTAAGACTAGGTGGCAAGAATATACAGACAAACTATACAAAAAAGATGTTCATGACCCAGATAGTCACGATGGTATAATCACCAACCTAGAGCCAGACATTCTGGAATGTGAAGTCAAGTGGGCCTTAGGAAGCATCACTATGAACAAAGCTAGTGGAGGTGATGGAATTCCAATTGAGCTATTTCAAATCCTGAAAGATGATGCTGTCAAAGTGCTGCATTTAATATGACAGCAAATTTGGAAAACTCAGCAGTGGCCACGGGACTGAAAAAGGTCAGTTTTCATTCCAGTTCCAAAGAAAGGCAATGCCAAAGAATGCTCAAACTACCACACAATTGCACATATCTCACACGCTACTAAAGTAGTGCTCAAAATTCTCCAAGCCAGGCTTCAACAATACGTGAACCGTGAACTTCCAGATGCTCAAACTGGATTTAAAAAAGGCAGTTGAACCAGAGATCAAATTGCCAACATCCGTTGGATCATTGAAAAAGCAAGAGAGTTCCAGAAAAATATCTACTTCTGCTTTATTGACTATGCCAAAGCCTTTGATTGTGTGGACCAGAACAAACTGTAAAAAATTCTGAAAGAGATGGCAATAGCAGACCACCTGACCTGCGTCTTGAGAAATCTGTATGCAGGTCAGGAAGCAACAGTTAGAAGTGGACATGGAACAACAGACTGATTCCAAATAGGGAAAGGAGTACGTCAAGTCTATATATTGTCACCCTGCTTATTTAACTTATATGCAGAGTACATCATGAGAAATCCTGGGCTGGAGGAAGCACAAGCTGGAATCAAGATTGCCGGGAGAAATATCAATAACCTCAGATATGTAGATGACACCACCCTTATGGCAGAAAGGAAGAGGAACTTAAGAGCTTCTTGAGGAAGGTGAAAGAGGAGAGTGAAAAAGCTGGCTGACAACTCAACATTCAAAAAATTAAAATCATAGCATCTGGTTTCATCCTGGCAAATAGGTGAGGAAACAGCGGCGGATTTTATTTTTCTGGGCTCTAAAGTCACTGCAGATGGTGACGGCAGCCATGAAATTAAAAGACGTTTGCTCCTTGGAAGGAAAGTTATGACCAATCTAGACAGCATATTAAAAAGCAGAGCCATTACTTTATGAACAAGGTCCATCTAGTCAAGGTTATGGTTTTCCCAGTGGTCATGTATGGATGTGATATTTGGACTATAAAGAAAGCTGAGCACTAAAGAACTGATGCTTTTGAACTGTGATGTTGGAGAAGACCCTTGAGAGTCCCTTGGACAGCAAGGAGGTCCAACCAGTCCATCCTAAAGGAAATCAGTCCTGAATATTCATTGGAAGGACTGATGCTAAAGTTGAAACTCCAATACTTTGGCCACCTGATGCAAAAAACTGACTCACATGAAAAGACCCTGATGCTGGGAGGCATTGGGGGCAGGAGGAGAAGGGGATGACAGAGGAGGAGATGGCTGGATGGCATCACCAACTCAGTGCACATGAGTTTGAGTAAACTCCAGGAGTTGGTGATGGACAGGGAGGCCTGTCGGGTTATACAGTCCCTGGGGTTGCAAAGAGTTAGACAGGACTGAGTGACTGAACTGAACTGACCCAAACACACTTATTTTAGTTCTTGTTGACATATCCACCACATCTTACTATGAAAAAAACAAGCAGCAAAACCTCTAAAACCATTTCACTTAAAGACTGGAAACATCTGTCTTCAGGACAATAATAGGATGTGCGTGTATGGATGGAAGTCACTCAGTCGTGTCCGACTCTTTGCACCCCCAGGGACTGTATAGCCCGACAAGCTCCTCTGTCCATGGAGTTCTTCAGGCAAGAATACTGGAGTGGGTTGCCATTCCCTTCTCTAGGGGATCTTCCCGACTCAGGGATCAAGACCTAGATCTCTTGCATTGCAGGCAGATTTTTTACTGTTTGAGCCACCAGGAAAGCTCAATAATAGAATAGAAGTCTTCAGATTTACAGACTCATTTATAAATTGATGATGGTTGCAGTGTGTCTCTTCAGTGTTTCTGCTTTTCATGGGTTTGAGTTTTGCTACCCTTTATAGGCCTAGCATTAAATCTTTCTCCCCCTTTAACCTTTTCTATTTTGCAAGCCAAAATTATTTCATTTCAAACACCTGTAAACCTTCTTGCACATCATTAATATAAAAAAAACATTAAATAATTAAGTGTCTAAAAATTCATCTTGATGGTCTGCCATGGAACAGCCCACTCTCTCTGTTTAACCCTTTCTGCTCCATTGTCCCTTTTCCACCCCATTCTTCCCGAAGTTGCCATTTATCAAAAATTATTACCTAGAAATCTGTCAGCCTATGTTTGATCCATACATTTATATATTGAAAGAATATAAATGATTTTGAAATCATTTCATAATTGAAGCTGAAGAACTGATGCCTTTGAACTGTGGTTCTGGACAAGACTCTTGAGCGTCCTTTGGACAGCAAGGAGATCAAACCAGTCGGTCCTAAAGGAAATCAACCCTGAATATTCACTGGAAGGACTGATGCTGAAGCTCCAATACTTTGGTCACTTGATGCAAAGAGCCAGCTCATTGGAAAGACCCCAAAGCTGGGAAAGATTGAAGGCAAAGGAGAGGATGACAACAGAGGATGAGATGGTTGGATGGCATCACCAACTCAATGGACATGAATTTGCACAAAATCTGGAACATAGTTAAGGACAGGGAAGCCTGGTGTGCTGCAGTCCATGGGGTCACGAAGAGCTGGACTCAACTGAGCAACTGAAGAACAGCAACAAAGCAGAACAATACCAGAGCTCAAGCAAGGACGAGAGACATTCAGATTCCAATCAGCAGAACTGGGGCCCGCAGTACTAGGATAAAACTAAAGCGTCTGCCTGCACTATGGAAGACCTGGGTTCCTTCCCTGGGTTGGGAAGATTTCCTGGAGATGGAAATGGAAACCCACCCCAGTGTTCCTGCCTGGAGAATCCCAGGGACAGAGGAGCCTGGTAGGCTACAGTCCATGGGTCACAAAGAGTCAGACACGACTGAGCCACTTCACTTCATACTACAGTAAGGACTTTGCTGATGGCTCAGCAGTAAGATATCCACTGGCAATGAAGGAGACACAAGAGATCGGGTTTTGATCCCTGGGTTGAGAAGATCCCTGGAGGAGGAAATGGCAACCCACTCCAGTATTCTTGCCTGGGAAATCTCATGGACAGAGGAAGCTGGCAGTCTACTGTCCATGGAGTTGCAAAAGTATTGGACAGGACTTAGAGACTAACAACAACCTGTAAGTAAATTTTGATGGAGAAGGAATTGGCAGCCCACTCCAGTGTTCTTGCCTGGAGACTCCTGTGGATGGCGGAGCCTGGTGGGCTGCTGTCTGTGGGATCACACAGAGTTGGACACAACTGATGCGACTTTGCAGCAGCAGCAAATAACTTTTGAAACCTTCCAAACCATTCTCCAACACTCTTTGTAGGAAGACACACACAAAAGATCCCAAATAACATTAAATTTACAGTGTCTAACATTCAAACATAAAATTATTAGCTACAATAAAATATAATAGAATGAAGTAAAATGTGACCAAAAACCAAATGAAAAATCAGTCAATAGAAACAGATCCAAAAATGACCGAAATCCAAAAAGTATGAGAAGGGGGCTGCAAAATTGCTATTATGAATATGCTCATTGTGTCTGAGTTAAAGAATATGAATATAATGTGAAGGGAAAGGAAAGATGTCAGAAAGTTCCAAGAGGAAATTGTCAAGATGAAAAATACAGTGTCTGAAGTGAAAAATTCAGTGGATGGGATTACCAGCAGATTAGACTACTGCATTACTAAAAATTAGTGAGCCTGAAGACACTGCAATAGAAGCAACCCAAACGGAAATGCAGAAAGAAAAGACTAATACTCAGAAAATAAAAGACTTGAAGGAAAAAAAAAAGACTAATAAATATAGTCTTTGTGAGCAATAGGCCAGTACAAAGTGGTCTGTGCGTGTGTATGTGGTAGTCGCTCAGCCTTATCCAACTCTTGGCGACCCCGTGGACTATAGCCCACCAGACTCTCTTGTCCGTGGAATTCCCCAGGCAAGAACACTGGAGCGGGTTGTCATTTCCTTCTCCAGGGAATCTTCCCGACTCAGGGATCAAACTTGGGTCTCGTGCATTGTAGGCAGATTCTTTATCATATGAGCTACCAGGGAAGCCCCATCAAGTGGTCTAGCATGTGTGTTTATGGCATCACAAAAGGATAGGAAAACTATGAGAGGGTTATGAAGAAACAACGCCTCCAAATTTAGTAAATCTGCAGATCAAAGCTGTTCAGTGAAACCCAAACAGGAGATAACCACATAAGCACTAATACAGATGCCTGCATGCATACACACACACTCACACACACACACACACACACACATGATGCATAGAATGAGACCAAAGAATATCACAAACAAATTCCCAAAAACCATGATAAGGAAATTTTAAGTCTGCCAGAGGAAAAAAGACATGGTACCTAGAGAGGAATGAAGAAAAGAATTACTACAGACATCTCAAAAGAAATGAGACAAGCCAAAGCAAAATGAAAAACGACCTTCAGAGTAGTGGAAAAACCTATCAAATTGGCATTCTGAAAGCTGCAATAACATCTTTAAACATGAAGGCATGCTAAAGACACATTCAGACAAACAAAGGCTGAGAGAACTTGTTGCCAGCCAACCTGGATGTTAATATATGATATGAGAGTTTGTCAGGTTGAAGGAAAAATGATTTCAGATGGGATTTTGGATCTTAGGGAAAAAAAAAAAACCTGAATAAAAGGTGTGGTAAATTACAAACATATGGCAAGTATCAAAGGCTTTTAAATCTCATGTTCAGCTTTCTTTAAAAGCTATTGATTTTTTTACAGCAAAAATGATCATGAAAGGTATCATCTATAATACATAAAATTAAAATGTTTTACAACAATAGTACAGGTTGTAGAGGGAGAAGGGAATGGAAATATGCTGCTGCTTTTCTATAATTGTTATGGAGTCGAGCTGATTTACAATGTTGGGTTAGCTTCACGTGTACCGCAAAGTGAAGCTGCTGCTGCTGCTAAGTGACTTCAGTCGTGTCCGACTCTGTGTGACCCCACAGCCCACCAGGCTCCCCCATTCCTGGGATTCTCCAGGCAAGAACACTGGAGTGGGTTGCCATTTCCTTCTCCAAGGCATGAAAGAGAAAAGTGAAAGTGAAGTCGCTCAGTCTGTCCGACTGTTAGCGACCCCATGGACTGCAGCCCACCAGGCTCCTCCGTCCATTGGATTTTCCAGGCGAGAGTACTGGGGTGGGGTGCCATTGCCTTCCCCGGCAAAGTGAAGCAGTTCTCCCTATATACGTGTAGCACTCTTTTTTGGATACTTTCCCCACATAGGCCATTACAGAGTGTTGAGCTGAGTTCCCTACGCTGTCCAGTGGGTTCTTTTCAGTTATCCGTTTCACGTGCAGCAGTGTTCGTATGCCAGTCCCCATCTCCCAGGTTCTCCCCCCGCATTCCCCGGCAAGCCTGTTTGGTTTTCTACCTCTGTGCCTCTACTTTGGTTTTGTGAAAAGCTCATTTGTCCCCATTTTTTAGATTCTATGCATAAGTGATGTCGTTTGGTGTTTGTCTTTCTGTGTCTGACTGACTTCCCACAGGTTTTCTTTTTTTTAATGTTGGTTTCTGTAATCGGCTGTGCCGGGTTAGTTGCAGCACTCAGGCCCTTTGATCTTTGCTGTAGCATGCCGGATCTAGTTACCTGAGCAGGGATCAAACCCGGGCTCCTTGCCTTGGGAACACCGGATCTTAACCACGGGACTACCAGTTAAGAAGCTAACCAGAAGCCCCTCAGGGTTCTTATGCTATAGTGAAATGGTGTCTGAAGGTCAACTGGAGCAAATTAAAGGTGCGTGCTGTAAATGCAGGAGCAGTTGCTAAAAACGAGCACAGAAAGACAGAGAGAGTGACGTGTCTAACGAAGAGCTAACACTCTCAGTCGTTCTGTCCTCTGCTTCTGCAACAAAATCTCCTGTGGGCTAAGTCCAGAGTGATGAGAAGTGAGACAAGCAATGGCTTTTAGGTCAAAAACCTAAACAATATTTTAGACACTAAAGCATTTAGAACCATTGAGATCAGCCTAATGAAGTGAAATTTGTCTCTCAAATTCATTATTACTTGGAGAAGGGAATGGCAATCCACTCCAGTATTCTTGTCTGGAGAATCCCATGGACAGAGGAGCCTGGCGGGCTACAGTCCATAGGGTAGCAAAGAGTCAGACTTGACTGAAGTGACTTAGCACCCACGCATACATACACTTATGGAGAGCAAGCAGAAGTCTAAATGAACCATTAAGGAAGTTCTTTCCCTCTGTCACAGAGATTACACGCTCCACAGTGAAATTGCTGGAGGAAGACACAGAAAGACAGCTGGCACTGGGAAATCACGTATACTGCTCAGAGAGCTAGAGGTCAGTCATGAGAGCTAGAGGTCAGCCATCCGAGGAGCTCGTGAGCAAACGAAGCTTCTATAGTTATATCAACTATGGGTGCTGTCCAACAGTTTTTCCAGACCTTCTCTTTCTGGCATTTCCCCTGTCTACTGAGATCTAGACATGGTCAAGTTACTTGCATTGGCAAAAAAAAAAAGTGAATGGAAATACTGTGTGTCATATTTGTAAGGACGCCTCTATGAGCCAGTATACAATACTCTGTGTTCCACTTCCTCTTGACCAGGGAGCAGCAGCAAAGCTCCCCAAAATGCAGCCTCGTTCTGCCTAGATCCTGTGACAGTGACATGAAATGGAGATCACACCCCCTTCCATACACACAATGGGATATTGTTATAAAAAGAAACCAAATTGGGTCCTGTGATGTGATGAACCTAGAACCTGGCATAAAGAGTGAAGTAAGTCAGAGAAAAATGAATATATTAATGCACAGGTGGCACCAGAGGTAAAGAATCTGCCTGCCAATTCAGGAGACACAAGAGTCTCTGGTTCAGTCTCTAGCTTGGCAAGATCCCTTGCAGTAAGACATGACAACCGGCTCCAGTATTCTTGCTGGAAAATTCCATGACTAGAAGAGCCTGGTGGGCTACAGTCCATGGCACTGCATAGAGTCAGACATGACTGAAAACACATACACATGGAACCTAGAAAAATGGTATAGTTGAGCCTATCTGCAGGGCAGGAATAGAGACACAGATGTAGTCAATGGCCTTGTGGACACAGGGAAGCGAGGGGCAGGGGGCGTATTGAGAGAGTAGCGTTGACATATATCTTGTATGAAACAGATAGCTGAGGGGAGCTGCTCAATAGCACAGGGACCTCAGCTTGGTGCTCTGTGATGACCCTAGAAGGGTTGGGGTGTCAGGCAGTGGGAGGGAAGCTCAAGAGGGAGGGGTATATGTGCACCTATAGCTGATTCTCATTGTGCAGCAGAAACTAGCACAACATTGAACGTCTGTTGTGATAAGCCACTACTAAAGGACTGGTTGCTGTGACTACAGCCCACCCTACCCTGAATGATAGTAGCCACAGAACCCTTCCATAAGCACCCAAAGAGCATCTTCTCTGAGCTGAGCAATATGTCTGTCAAGGCAAGAGATCTGCTAGCCTTAGGGGGCAACACTGTCATACAGTGTCAGCTTCACAATGAGGAAGTAACTGGAAAGGATTCCTATGTTACATTCAAGAACACCAACAAAAGAATATAAAAAAAGAAAATGCAGTGCTGGGGCTTAGTCAAACAGAGGTAGGTAGATGATCCAGTTTTTATACCTCAAAGTGAATTCTTCATTCAGGTGGTGTAGCATTTTCTAAATGTAATGCATAAGAAAACTGTCCTCCACTCACCGCATTTCTGAACCCAAATTCTTGGGTTTTTTTACACCTAGCAGTTCACCATTTCCTTCTTCAGGGGATCTTCCCGATCCAGGGATTGAACCCATGCCTCTGTGTCTCCTGCATTGGCAGGCAAATTCTTAACCATTTGTGCCACCTGGGAATCCCTTGATGTCTTACAACTTAATGCACTTCTGATCCCACCTGGAGTTAGTGCAGATCCTACAGGTTAAGAATTCAGTCCAATAGGACTTCAGATACCAATTACAAGTAGTGGACCTATAGACTACCCATGAGACTATCTGCTACTATCAATATTTAGTTGCTAAGTCATGTCCAACTCTTTTCAACCCCATGGACTGTCGTGTTCCAGACTCCTCTGTCCATGAGATTTCCCAGGCAAGAATACTGGAATGGGTTGCCATTTTCATCTCCGAGGGATCTTCTTGACCCAGGGATAGAACTTGTGTCTCTTGCATGGCAGGTTGAGTCTTTATACTTCTGTCTGACTTGACTGCAAATCATGGGTTTCGTAGAACCTCTTCTTCAGGTTCAATAATTTGCTACCCCAGCTCATAGAGTCCAGGCAAACACTTTACTTACTGGCTTATTTTAAAGGGTATTATAAAGGATACAGATGAGCAGTCAGATGAAAAGGTACATAGAGTGATGTCCAGAAGGGTCCTCAATGCAGGAACGTCTGTCCCCATTGAGTCGGGTGTGCCACCCTTCCAGTGTGTATATGTGTTCAGCCACCAGAAGCTCTCATATTTGTATGTGAGCCATGATTTTACTTTTTCTTTTCTCTTTAGATTTTTATTAGAGTATAGTTGCTTCACACTGCGGGGTTAGTTTCTACCATACAGCACAGTGATCAGCTATCTGTATCTTTATATCCCCTCTTTTTTGAATTTCCTTCCCATTTAGGTCACCACAGAGCATGGAGGAGAGTTCCCTGTGTTATGCAGAAGGTCTGTTTAGTTTCCTCTTTTATGTATAGTATCACTTGTGTACATATGCCAACCCTAATCTCCCAATTCATCTCAGCCCTCCACTTCTCCAAACTCTTTTCTTTAAGATTTCTCCCTTATTAGTCACTCAGTTGTGTCTGACTCTTTGCGACCCCATGGACTGTAACCTACCAAGCTCCTCTGTCCATGAGCTTTTCCAAGGCAAGAATACTGGAATGGGTTGCCATTTCCTTCTCCAGGGAATCTTCCCAACCCAGAGATTGAACCTGAGTCTCCTGCATTGCAGGCATATTCTCTACCCACTGAGCCACCTGGGGAGGCCTTCACTTGTAGGCATGATTGATTAAATCACTTACCATTGATGATTAGGTCACTCTCCAGCCTCTCTATCACCCCTGGAGGTTGGGAGGAGGGTGATAGTTCTAACCCTCTAATCACATGGTTGGTTCCTCTGGAACCCAATCTCCATCTTCCAAAAGTCACCTTACTAGCCTAAAGGTAGGCATGGTTGAAAGGGACTTTGATAACAAAAGATGCTCCTTTCAGCCTTACCACTCAGGAAATTTCAAGAATTTTAGAAGTTCTGTGGCAGGACCAAATGTATACTTTCAATAATATCACAGTAACACATAATATAATTGGTTTGCTCGTGTACCTGTATAACCACTTTTTGGTATGTCTCCTTAGCCCTAAACCATTCTTCTTTCCCTGGACACTGTGCCTTTTTTTGTTACAGTATAACTCAGTTTCTCTGGCAATAAGGGCTTGTATAAGGAGTCTGTGGGTGACTGAAGCTGGGGCCATCCCTTCTGTAATATTTGGAGTTGAGATCAGGAAATGCCACTCTTATCTCAAACTCATAAATGGAGAGGATTTTAAAACTTACAAACTGCAATGTTCCCACTCTCTGTTATTCTGTATCGGGGTAGAAGTGAAAAACAGAAAGCTAGTTTTGAAGACAGGCATGACCAAGAGATGCGGCAGTAAGAGAAAGAGGCGTTGTGTTTTCTCTGCATTTTGGCTGTGCTGGGTCTTCATTCCAGTGCACAGGCTCCTCTAGGCAGAGAGGTATGCGGGCTCAGTATTGTGTTGCAGGGGCTTCCTTGCCCGACCAGGGATGGAGCCTGTATCCCCTGCCTTGGAAGGTGGATTCTTTACCACTGGAATACCAGAGAAGTCCCAGAAATAGTATTCCTTGACATGGCTTTCCCTGGTTCCAACCCTCCAAGCGAGTTGCCTAAATGTTTGCCCTCTGAGTCTCAAAATCATATGTGATTTTTTTTAAGACTTTTAATTCTGAAATAATTTGAGACTCACAGGAAGTTGTAAACATAGTACAGAGTTTACCTTTGCCCTTACCTACTTGTACCTCTGGGCTTTGCAGGTGGCATCAGTGGTAAAGATCCTGCCTGCCAATGCAGGAGGCCAAGAGACACAGGGTCGATCCCTGGGTCCAGAAGATCTCCTGGAGGAGGGCATGGCAATTCACTCCAGTATTCTTTCCTGGAGAATCCCAGGGACAGGGGAGCCTGGGGGGCTACAGTCTACAGGATTGCAAAGAGTCAGATACGACTGAAACGACTTAGCATGTATACACACACAAGCTTAACCTTAGCAACCACTGTTTGGTTCTCCATCTCTATGGCTGTGCCATTTAATATAGTTATATAAATAGAGTCATAATATATATAAGCTACTGACATTGGCTTTTTTCCCATTCAGAATAATGCCCCTGAGATCCACTCAAGTTGTGCTGCCTCAGTAACCTGTTTCTTTTTTATTGCTGTATAGTTTTCCACCGTATGAATGTATAAATTATTGATCCATTCACACACTGAAGGACATTGGATTGTTCACCTTTGGCAATGCTGATATGAGTGTTCATATGAATGCTTTTGTGTGAACTGAGGCTTTCTTTTGTCTGAGATAAATGCCCAGTGGTGCTATTGCTGGACTATCTGGCATGTGCAATGTTAAAAAAAAAATGCAACTTTAATTTTTCCACTCTCAAGTTGATTTCTTTCTTAGAAACAAAATTTTCTAAATAAACCAAGTTGCTGAAGCCCATGCCTGTATTCCCTGCCAGAATAAGAGTCATCCAAGGCAGGGTCTCGGTCTTAATAATAATTGAAGACCCAGTGACACGTTCACCATAGAGCAGACATAAAATGAAGTTGCTTGTGTTTTCTCTCAAAAGATCTCAAGTTGTTTTTGGTCATTTCTGGATGGATTGATCACTCGTATTTACAAAGAAGTCAATCCCTCACTCACGTTAACAAAGAATTCTCACAATACAGAAAGCTTATGTGGGGTCAATCTGAGCAGCGATTATCTGGAACTTGAGTTTCATGTTTCAGAAAGAGCTCCACCGTCACTGCCATCCTGATTTTCTCTTCAATCTCTCTATGCACATAAAGTATAGACACAAGGTATCCCGATTTAGAGGTAGCTAGTTGATTATGACTGTCTTTTATTACAAAAGGCAAGCCTTTAATAAAATCTCAAGGAAGTAAAGGACATGATGTAATAGAGAATAGGAAGGACATTTAAGACAGAAGGAACAAGATTAACACAAATGAAAACAATCTTAACAAGAATAAAAAGATTTCCAGAGAATTTGACTCCTAAAATGTAATAATTTAATGAATAGTTTAATGATTAAAGACAACTAATGATGCAATCTTCCTTTTGATCGTCAACTATCTGAATGGGTTTTATTTTCCTTGAAATAGCAAGGCTATCTGTCACTTTGGGTTTCCCAAGTGGGGCTAGAGGTAAAGAATCTGTCTGCCAATGCTGGAGATGCAGGTTCAATTCCTGGGTCGGAAGGTACCCTGGAGTAGGAAGTGGCATCCCACTCCAGTATTCTTGCCCAAGAAATCCTATGGACAGTGGAACCAGCTGGGCCACAGTCCATGGGGCCACAAAGAGTTGGCCACAACTAGCTCACACACACACACACACACACACACACACACACACACACACACACACAATCTATCACTTTGCTGCCTGTGACAGTCCTCTGATATCCCACCTCCTTTGCCAAATTGGAAGTTATAACAGAGGGGCATCCCTGTCCCTATTCCCTCATCTGAGCATAACAAGGTTTCCTCACATGTGACACTTTCTGTACTGCACACTATCAGGCCATCCACACAAGTCACAGGCATCAAGGAAGCCAGCCATGGCTGCCTTCGCACCAAGAACAAACTCACGGGCCATGTGGGATAATCTTGGAAATATTAAAAACATAGGAGCAGCTAAAATGCCTCAATATTTTCCTCTAGTCATCCCCATATAGCGAGTAGGGAGGTCAAGTGGATGAAGGCATTTAAGGAGAGGAGAGAATGGGTAGGGACAATGCTTAGAATCCTTTTATAGAAGAAAAGGCATCTCTTTCTTTGAAACTGCATGTCACATTTCAGTGATTTTAAATGTGAAATGGGTAGGGAAGTGATGTTATTGTCAAAAAGACAAGCAAAGGCAGGTTCAACTAGATTAAATGGAAAGCAAATAAAAAACTGAAAGTGAACACAAACCTTTTTACTTATGAAAGTTATCATTTTATTCTCCACGTGTGAGCTGGGTTGATCCAGACGAGGTAAATCAAAAAGACTTAAACTTCAACTGAAATGGGAATCTTATTCCCACGTGAATACCTGGATACTTGGAGGATGGTTCATTCAACAATCCTTCCGTAGGTTAGGCGTGGTGTTATGGAAGACTTGTCTCTTATACACATCTAGATGTGTATAAGAGACAGTCACCCACTGAGCCACCTGGGGAGGCCTTCACTTGTAGGCATGATTGATTAAATCACTTACCATTGATGATTAGGTCACTCTCCAGCCTCTCTATCACCCCTGGAGGTTGGGAGGAGGGTGATAGTTCTAACCCTCTAATCACATGGTTGGTTCCTCTGGAACCCAATCTCCATCTTCCAAAAGTCACCTTACTAGCCTAAAGGTAGGCATGGTTGAAAGGGACTTTGATAACAAAAGATGCTCCTTTCAGCCTTACCACTCGGGAAATTTCAAGAATTTTAGAAGTTCTGTGGCAGGACCAAATGTATACTTTCAATAATATCACAGTAACACATAATATAATTGGTTTGCTCGTGTACCTGTATAACCACTTTTTGGTATGTCTCCTTAGCCCTAAACCATTCTTCTTTCCCTGGACACTGTGCCTTTTTTTGTTACAGTATAACTCAGTTTCTCTGGCAATAAGGGCTTGTATAAGGAGTCTGTGGGTGACTGAAGCTGGGGCCATCCCTTCTGTAATATTTGGAGTTGAGATCAGGAAATGCCACTCTTATCTCAAACTCATAAATGGAGAGGATTTTAAAACTTACAAACTGCAATGTTCCCACTCTCTGTTATTCTGTATCGGGGTAGAAGTGAAAAACAGAAAGCTAGTTTTGAAGACAGGCATGACCAAGAGATGCGGCAGTAAGAGAAAGAGGCGTTGTGTTTTCTCTGCATTTTGGCTGTGCTGGGTCTTCATTCCAGTGCACAAGCTCCTCTAGGCAGAGAGGTATGCGGGCTCAGTATTGTGTTGCAGGGGCTTCCTTGCCCGACCAGGGATGGAGCCTGTATCCCCTGCCTTGGAAGGTGGATTCTTTACCACTGGAATACCAGAGAAGTCCCAGAAATAGTATTCCTTGACATGGCTTTCCCTGGTTCCAACCCTCCAAGCGAGTTGCCTAAATGTTTGCCCTCTGAGTCTCAAAATCATATGTGATTTTTTTTAAGACTTTTAATTCTGAAATAATTTGAGACTCACAGGAAGTTGTAAACATAGTACAGAGTTTACCTTTGCCCTTACCTACTTGTACCTCTGGGCTTTGCAGGTGGCATCAGTGGTAAAGATCCTGCCTGCCAATGCAGGAGGCCAAGAGACACAGGGTCAATCCCTGGGTCCAGAAGATCTCCTGGAGGAGGGCATGGCAATTCACTCCAGTATTCTTTCCTGGAGAATCCCAGGGACAGGGGAGCCTGGTGGGCTACAGTCTACAGGATTGCGAAGAGTCAGATACGACTGAAACGACTTAGCATGTATACACACACAAGCTTAACCTTAGCAACCACTGTTTGGTTCTCCATCTGTATGGCTGTGCCATTTAATATAGTTATATAAATAGAGTCATAATATATATAAGCTACTGACATTGGCTTTTTTCCCATTCAGAATAATGCCCCTGAGATCCACTCAAGTTGTGCTGCCTCAGTAACCTGTTTCTTTTTTATTGCTGTATAGTTTTCCACCGTATGAATGTATAAATTATTGATCCATTCACACACTGAAGGACATTGGATTGTTCACCTTTGGCAATGCTGATATGAGTGTTCATATGAATGCTTTTGTGTGAACTGAGGCTTTCTTTTGTCTGAGATAAATGCCCAGTGGTGCTATTGCTGGACTATCTGGCATATGCAATGTTTAAAAAAAAAAGCAACTTTAATTTTTCCACTCTCAAGTTGATTTCTTTCTTAGAAACAAAATTTTCTAAATAAACCAAGTTGCTGAAGCCCATGCCTGTATTCCCTGCCAGAATAAGAGTCATCCAAGGCAGGGTCTCGGTCTTAATAATAATTGAAGACCCAGTGACACGTTCACCATAGAGCAGACATAAAATGAAGTTGATTGTGTTTTCTCTCAAAAGATCTCAAGTTGTTTTTGGTCATTTCTGGATGGATTGATCACTTGTATTTACAAAGAAGTCAATCCCTCACTCACGTTAACAAAGAATTCTCACAATACAGAAAGCTTATGTGGGGTCAATCTGAGCAGCGATTATCTGGAACTTGAGTTTCATGTTTCAGAAAGAGCTCCACCGTCACTGCCATCCTGATTTTCTCTTCAATCTCTCTATGCACATAAAGTATAGACACAAGGTATCCCGATTTAGAGGTAGCTAGTTGATTATGACTGTCTTTTATTACAAAAGGCAAGCCTTTAATAAAATCTCAAGGAAGTAAAGGACATGATGTAATAGAGAATAGGAAGGACATTTAAGACAGAAGGAACAAGATTAACACAAATGAAAACAATCTTAACAAGAATAAAAAGATTTCCAGAGAATTTGACTCCTAAAANCCGTCTTTTATTACAAAAGGCAAGCCTTTAATAAAATCTCAAGGAAGTAAAGGACATGATGTAATAGAGAATAGGAAGGACATTTAAGACAGAAGGAACAAGATTAACACAAATGAAAACAATCTTAACAAGAATAAAAAGATTTCCAGAGAATTTGACTCCTAAAATGTAATAATTTAATGAATAGTTTAATGATTAAAGACAACTAATGATGCAATCTTCCTTTTGATCGTCAACTATCTGAATGGGTTTTATTTTCCTTGAAATAGCAAGGCTATCTGTCACTTTGGGTTTCCCAAGTGGGGCTAGAGGTAAAGAATCTGTCTGCCAATGCTGGAGATGCAGGTTCAATTCCTGGGTCGGAAGGTACCCTGGAGTAGGAAGTGGCATCCCACTCCAGTATTCTTGCCCAAGAAATCCTATGGACAGTGGAACCAGCTGGGCCACAGTCCATGGGGCCACAAAGAGTTGGCCACAACTAGCTCACACACACACACACACACACACACACACACACACACACACACACACAATCTATCACTTTGCTGCCTGTGACAGTCCTCTGNGTAACTAAAATCCAATGCAAAGTAATAAAAGTTTATAGCCCCTTTTAATTTTCAGAGAACTTCCACAAAAGTGATTGATTAAGTGACTGTAGCAAAGAAACAGAGTCTGAAAAGGAAACGATATTTGGGGAAAATGAGAAGTTTATTTTGACTGAATAGGACTATATCCAAAGGAATAGTGGGAGAAACCCAAGAAAATAAACTTGAGAATATATCGAGGAATATATTTTTCCCGTTTCTGAAGATTTAAAAGCAACAAATATAAGATCTGAGGATTTCTAAGCACACACTTTGAGGCTTGCCTGAGCTTATTAAATCTTTAGTAAGTCAGATACTATATCAGGTATCAAGGACTCCAAGCCTCAGAAGACCCACTAACTCTCAGGCATGTAAATCTCCATAAGGTCAGCTGAGTGAGGTCATAGAAAACTATGACCTGGCCGATCCACCCCATCCCTTGGCTCCCAAATAGTAGCCAGGATATTTACAATCTGTCTCCAAATGCGTCTTTTGTTTCCTTNATGTGTGTTCCTAGTGGCAAAAGTAGAAGCGATAGATCTTTGAAGGACAGCGTAATATCTGCTCCAATCTTTTGTTCAAAAAACATCATGCTGCTGCTGATGATGATTTCATAGCTAAGCCATGTGTGTCCAACTCTTGCAACTCCATGGCCTATAGCCCTCTGGGTTCCTCTGTCCATGGGATTCTCCAGGCAAGAATACTGGAGTGGGTTGCCATTTTCTTCTCCAGGGGATTTCCAGACGCAGGAATCAAACCTGGGTCTCCTGCACTGCATGCAGATTCTTTACTGACTGAGCTATGAGGAAAGCCCCATGGGGCATGCCAAATTTAAGGAGAAGGGAAATATATTCCATGGCTTGGTAGGGGAACAGGAAGATCATACTGCAAAGAAGCATATGGAACAGAAGATACTATTGCATCAGCTTTGTGGAAACAATTTGTCTCTTTCGTCTAGCTGTGAGAATTCATATTCCTTCCGCATGAAAACTGTTCCCATCCTATTCCCCTCCCCCCAGTCTCATGCATTTTAACATCAGACTCAAGGTCTACAATTTTTTCAGCTAAATTAGATTCCATTGAGAATGAGTCTTCTTGGGTATAAGAACCTATAAAATATTTACCCCTCTTGTATGTCCAATAAACAGTGCAGAAAAGGGAATAGGATAATCATAATAGATGTTCCCACTCAAAAAGTGGAAGCAAGTAGCACTAAGTGGTCACCTTTTATAGAAATGATGATATCCAGCCAGACACATGTGGCTAAGTTTCTGTGATGCAAAATCAGGAAACAGACATTGACGAGGACCACGTCTTACTCCCTCTGAATGATTCTCCTTGGCTCTACAGTCTGAACTCCAGACCCTCCCGCTAAATAAAACTCTCTTTTCCTTTAGAAATGCCCTGGTTTTGCAGTTGAGGAGTTTTTTTCTCATTCTACTTCCTGACAGTAGAGGGTTAGGAGTCCAGAAATCTTGAGTCATTTTGAACAATTTCAGTTCTAATCCAATCTCTAGTCTAAACCAGCACTGATTCCTTTGACAGTTCTCTGAGAAGCTTTGCAGATTGCTTATGTCTACTACTGGGGCTAGCATCCTTGGACATAAGCCACACAAACTTTTGGGGTCAGCATCTTTGACCAAAGCCATATACACAGTCAAGGTTATGGTTCTTTCAACCTTGGGGAGAGGGTTAGGATGCTATGGAACATGGCCTCTGAAAGTTTTGCAAATTATTTACCTGTGTTGTTATTTTTCAGTCCCAAAGCCATGTCCAAATCTTTGTGACCCCATGGAGCACACCAGTCTCCACTGTCCCTCACCATCTCCTGGAGTTCACCCAAGTTCATGTCCATTGAATCATTGATACCATCCAATTATCTCATCCTCTGCCACCCTCTTCTCCTTTTGCCTTCAATCTTTCCCAGCATCAGGGTCTTTTCCAGTGAGTCGTTTTTTCTCATCAGGTGGCCAAAGTATTGGAGCTTCAGCATTAGTCCTTCCAATGAGTATTTGGGGTTGATTTCCCCTTATGACTGACTGTCTTGATCTCCTTTACCTGTAAGGGTCTGTAAATCAGGCCCTTACATTTTTCATAAGCTGCTTTTTCTCTTTTTTTGTCCAGTTGAGAGTAACTAGGAGGCAGTCTTCATAAAATAATCTTACAAGCTTCCAGGTGATTCAGGGGTAAAGAATCTGCCTGCCAAAGCAGGAGACTTCAGAGACCCGGGTTCAACCCTTGGGTTGGAAAGGATCCCCTGGAGAGGAAATGACAACCCACTCCAGTATTCTTGCTTGGAAAATCCCATGAACAGAGAAGCCTGATGTGCCACAGTCCACGGGGTCATGTAAGAGCTGGACGTGACTGGGCTCACAATCGTCTTATAGACACATCCTTTACTTGGTCTTGATCTAATACCACATTGTACTAGCATCATCCTGGCTTTGATCTTTTCCCAGAGCTATTTCTTACTTTGCCAACTGAACCATCTGGAGAGACTTGGAATGAGAAACAGTTTTACTTTCCATCCTTAAAGAAATCCAAACCTTCGCTTTCGGTCTGCTTTCTCTTTCGTCACTCCATTATCAGCAGTTAAATGCAGCCAGTTGACACTTTCCACGCTCTGCCTTGAACAACCTTTGCAAAGTCCACAAGTTTATTAGTTGTGTTTTATATCATCCATATTGCAATAGGTGACAATGTTGTCAAAGCTTCCATCACTATAGAAGACTGGATGCCTTTTCTCTAGCCTTTAACATTAATTTCCTCATGACCTTATCAGCTTCTGCTAAGTCTCCCTGCTTGTCTTCACTCCTCTACCCAAGGTGCAGTCTCAAAGCCAAAACCATGTATTTTAAGTTTTATTATGGCTTTACCCCATTGCCATACTGTTCCAACACTTAGTTGCTTAAAGCAATAAAAAGACTCTGTCAATTGACTATTCTCTTTACTATGTTGTTGGTTGAACCGACAGGATAAATGAGAAGTCAAAAATAGCATCACTGACATGGCTGGCAGCTGGTCCTGGCTGCGTTCATAGCTCATCTGATGATGTCAGCAGGAGTCTTGGTTATCCTTAACAGGGACCCTCCACATACCTATTTGGGCCCCTTGACATGTTTTATCATATTTAACTTATCTCTTACTTTAGCATTGTGAGGTAGATTATTACTCTCATTTATTTTACTCATTTATTTAGCAAATAACATCAATTAGTAGCTGTTTATGGGAACAAAAAGTCAAGTAAGACATAATTCTTGCCCTAAAGGAGTTTATATCGGGCGGAGGAGATAATGATTATTATGCAAAACGTGAAATAAGAAAAAATTGGAGAAATGGAAGTTCAAAAACATTAAGTAAATTGCTTTTCCTTTAATAATTGACTCAGATATGAAGCTAGATCTGCCTGGCTTCAAAACTATGCTTTCTCTGGAGCACAACTGAGCATTTGGAAAGTTAATATACATTTCCAGACCAATGATAATGAAGATTTGGAAGCTGGGAGTGAAAAAAAATGGATCGAATGCAAACATTTGCCCAAGCAAAATACCCAGGACTTGATGACTACTTAGGTAAGGCCAACAGAAGAATCTAAGTTTAATCCTGTAACTAAAGTTAGGAAATCAGAAGGAAGGATTGGTGGTATTGACTTTAAAAATATACAACTTGAGAGCTGTGAATTAAGCTTTATTACTGCAGCCTGGGAGATAGCACCTCAGCTAGAAATTCCTCTGAGACATTGCTCCAAAAAGGCAAGGGGGAGGACAGTTTATACATATATATACTTTTGGGAGAGGGGGAAAACATGCAGTCAAGCATGTATTTTTTGTAGAAAGCTTCTGCGGGTCTTGGGAGGCTTCTGTGAGTCATGAGAAACAAGTATCACCATGACAGCTTTTAGTGCTTTTCTAGAAATGAGGAGATACAGGAATTGGGCGTATAAAATCAGCTCCCGAGACTAACTATCTGAAGAGCTCTGCTGCCAGGTTTCCTGCCATACAGAGTGCCTCATTTCTGATCTCCACCCTGAACTCCCCTCAGACGATGCTGAAAGTCGGCAGCAGCAGCACACGATTGAAGCTTTGTAGAGTCGATGGCAAGCACCCATGGCAGGTGCCGTTTTCTAATTGACAGTAGTAAACAATGATTCCATTTGTTTTATCCATGTTTAGTTTGAGGAACTACACAGACATACCGATGTTATCCACGAGCATGGTAAAGACAGAAAACTTCGATCACTCAAGAGCACTTTCTGTATGTCTGGTTCTGGATAGGTGAGCCAGAAACCACATCCCTAATGTCAATGATCTAAAAGTCGAAGGTGCAAAGACAGTCCGACAGGAAAAATGATTGCACTTTGACGTGATAAGGACCACAGTAAACATAAATACACAAGTCACTGCAAGGGAACAAATAAGAAAGCAAAGATGATACCAGGGAAATTAGGTGCAGAGAGGTGGCCATTCTACCGGGATATGGACGCAACTGCTAAGGGGAAGAAAATGGCCAATGACACTGGCTAAGATTCAAAGAAGCAGATGGGAGGAAAGTCCAAATGTAGGAAGAGAGTCAGCCACAGAAATCAAGGGAAGAGAAAATGTCCAAAAAGTGACTACATTACAGGCAGAGGCAGCCCCATGAAATGAGATGTGGTCAGTAACTTTAATATACAATTGATACAGGGCAGTCAAAGAGGATAAAAACCAAGAAGAGATGGCTTTACTGGGCTTGAATTCAATTCTTTCTTTATGTTGATATGGAACTCAGATAAACTGTGATAATTCAGTCTTTCAAAGACATTACAATGACTTCCTGACAAACAAGTATATTGGTTATATAGCTCTATCATAATGACTTATATCCCAAGAAGGGATAAATGAACTACAAGCTGAATGAGAAAGAAACACTTAGCTAAGATAATTAAGTTAGCTAGGCTTAATTGAGGGTTCAGAAGCACCAAGTTTTGGAATGTAAATGGTAGAGAATAAGCTTCTTTTAGAATACGATAAGATAATTTCAGGTTAAAACTGAAGAGGTCTAAGGATTTAGTATCGGAGATGTCCCATTGCAATGTTTTGTTCTGTCTGAAGAAAATTTCATCATAAAAATAGAAATAGCTACATGTTTGAAAAGTATAGAGCAACTATTCTTTCTTTCTTTCTTTTTTCCATTTTAAAAGCTATTTCATATAGGAACAATTTAATCAAAATGTAAAAGCATCTATAACAAGATGTTAAAAAATTTTTTTTGGTGTCAGTTTAAAATCCCAAAGATTAAGAACAAATAATAGGTACAAAATACTGTTCCAGCAGGCAGGTGGCTAGGGATGAGCGGAGAATTGGGGGTGGGGGCCAGGTGGCAGGAAATCATGCAAATGGTAAACAGTAGGGGTCCATGGGCAGACAAAAGAAAGCAGGAGCCTCTGGACTGATAGGAAACCATACATTTTGGGTGATAAGTGTCTGGGCAGTAGACAAAGACAGATGGGGAAAGGCAGGAATCTCATGCCTTCAAACTGTGACCAGTTGTTCATTGTGCTCTCATTACAATACGATTGGCCTTGCAGATAAGAAGTACTCATTATGAGCTAGCACCATGACACTTCTGATTTAAGCTAAATAAGGACAAGAATCACCCCTCTCCTCGGGAAAATGGAGCTGGGATGAAAACCAAGGAATACGATCCCCAAACTCTTCCTTCAGTTCAGTTCAGTTCAGTGGCTCAGTCCTGTCTGACTCTTTCCAACCCCATGGACTGCAGCATGCCAGGCCTCCCTATCACCAACTCCCGGAGTTCACTCAAACTCATGTCCATTCAGTCGGTAATGGCATCCCACCTCTTATCCTCTGTTGTCCCCTTCTCCTCCAGCCTTCAATCTTTCCCAGCATCAGGGTCTTTTCAAATGAGTTTTTTCAAACTCTTCCTTACCCAGTGAATATGCTGCCCCTTCATGTGTATGCCCCTAAAAACTTGCCATAGAAACCCAGGGCAGTAGCTCCTCATCTGTGTGCCTGCTCTCCCTCAGAGAGTGTATTTTTGCTTAAATGCTTTCATTTTAGTTTCTTAATCTCCCTACTTTGTCTTTGAATGATTTTGCAGGGAAGAAATGGAGAAAGAAATGGCAACCCATTCCAGTGTTCTTGCCTAGAGAATTCTAGGAGCGGGGCAGCCTGGTGGGCTGCCATCTATGGGGTCCCACAGAGTCGGACATAACTGAAGTGACTTAGTAGCAGCAGCAGTGAAGAAAAAAACCTTAACTTTACCAGGAACAATGCCTCTACAATCTCGAATGAGAATACTTGGAAAAGACTTGTCCTGAAACTTGCTTTAGCAAACCTTAGCATTAGGGCTGCCTCAAAGATATTTNGACTGAAAACTCAGTGGGGGTGATCCACCAGGAGCCTCAATTTTCATCTACTTGAGCCTCTCCTGGGACTTCTTGGGCTTCCTCACAGCATGGTAGTGAGATTCTAATGTGTGTTCCTAGTGGCAAAAGTAGAAGCGATAGATCTTTGAAGGACAGCGTAATATCTGCTCCAATCTTTTGTTCAAAAAACATCATGCTGCTGCTGATGATGATTTCATAGCTAAGCCATGTGTGTCCAACTCTTGCAACTCCATGGCCTATAGCCCTCTGGGTTCCTCTGTCCATGGGATTCTCCAGGCAAGAATACTGGAGTGGGTTGCCATTTTCTTCTCCAGGGGATTTCCAGACGCAGGAATCAAACCTGGGTCTCCTGCACTGCATGCAGATTCTTTACTGACTGAGCTATGAGGAAAGCCCCATGGGGCATGCCAAATTTAAGGAGAAGGGAAATATATTCCATGGCTTGGTAGGGGAACAGGAAGATCATACTGCAAAGAAGCATATGGAACAGAAGATACTATTGCATCAGCTTTGTGGAAACAATTTGTCTCTTTCGTCTAGCTGTGAGAATTCATATTCCTTCCGCATGAAAACTGTTCCCATCCTATTCCCCTCCCCCCAGTCTCATGCATTTTAACATCAGACTCAAGGTCTACAATTTTTTCAGCTAAATTAGATTCCATTGAGAATGAGTCTTCTTGGGTATAAGAACCTATAAAATATTTACCCCTCTTGTATGTCCAATAAACAGTGCAGAAAAGGGAATAGGATAATCATAATAGATGTTCCCACTCAAAAAGTGGAAGCAAGTAGCACTAAGTGGTCACCTTTTATAGAAATGATGATATCCAGCCAGACACATGTGGCTAAGTTTCTGTGATGCAAAATCAGGAAACAGACATTGACGAGGACCACGTCTTACTCCCTCTGAATGATTCTCCTTGGCTCTACAGTCTGAACTCCAGACCCTCCCGCTAAATAAAACTCTCTTTTCCTTTAGAAATGCCCTGGTTTTGCAGTTGAGGAGTTTTTTTCTCATTCTACTTCCTGACAGTAGAGGGTTAGGAGTCCAGAAATCTTGAGTCATTTTGAACAATTTCAGTTCTAATCCAATCTCTAGTCTAAACCAGCACTGATTCCTTTGACAGTTCTCTGAGAAGCTTTGCAGATTGCTTATGTCTACTACTGGGGCTAGCATCCTTGGACATAAGCCACACAAACTTTTGGGGTCAGCATCTTTGACCAAAGCCATATACACAGTCAAGGTTATGGTTCTTTCAACCTTGGGGAGAGGGTTAGGATGCTATGGAACATGGCCTCTGAAAGTTTTGCAAATTATTTACCTGTGTTGTTATTTTTCAGTCCCAAAGCCATGTCCAAATCTTTGTGACCCCATGGAGCACACCAGTCTCCACTGTCCCTCACCATCTCCTGGAGTTCACCCAAGTTCATGTCCATTGAATCATTGATACCATCCAATTATCTCATCCTCTGCCACCCTCTTCTCCTTTTGCCTTCAATCTTTCCCAGCATCAGGGTCTTTTCCAGTGAGTCGTTTTTTCTCATCAGGTGGCCAAAGTATTGGAGCTTCAGCATTAGTCCTTCCAATGAGTATTTGGGGTTGATTTCCCCTTATGACTGACTGTCTTGATCTCCTTTACCTGTAAGGGTCTGTAAATCAGGCCCTTACATTTTTCATAAGCTGCTTTTTCTCTTTTTTTGTCCAGTTGAGAGTAACTAGGAGGCAGTCTTCATAAAATAATCTTACAAGCTTCCAGGTGATTCAGGGGTAAAGAATCTGCCTGCCAAAGCAGGAGACTTCAGAGACCCGGGTTCAACCCTTGGGTTGGAAAGGATCCCCTGGAGAGGAAATGACAACCCACTCCAGTATTCTTGCTTGGAAAATCCCATGAACAGAGAAGCCTGATGTGCCACAGTCCACGGGGTCATGTAAGAGCTGGACGTGACTGGGCTCACAATCGTCTTATAGACACATCCTTTACTTGGTCTTGATCTAATACCACATTGTACTAGCATCATCCTGGCTTTGATCTTTTCCCAGAGCTATTTCTTACTTTGCCAACTGAACCATCTGGAGAGACTTGGAATGAGAAACAGTTTTACTTTCCATCCTTAAAGAAATCCAAACCGTCGCTTTCGGTCTGCTTTCTCTTTCGTCACTCCATTATCAGCAGTTAAATGCAGCCAGTTGACACTTTCCACGCTCTGCCTTGAACAACCTTTGCAAAGTCCACAAGTTTATTAGTTGTGTTTTATATCATCCATATTGCAATAGGTGACAATGTTGTCAAAGCTTCCATCACTATAGAAGACTGGATGCCTTTTCTCTAGCCTTTAACATTAATTTCCTCATGACCTTATCAGCTTCTGCTAAGTCTCCCTGCTTGTCTTCACTCCTCTACCCAAGGTGCAGTCTCAAAGCCAAAACCATGTATTTTAAGTTTTATTATGGCTTTACCCCATTGCCATACTGTTCCAACACTTAGTTGCTTAAAGCAATAAAAAGACTCTGTCAATTGACTATTCTCTTTACTATGTTGTTGGTTGAACCGACAGGATAAATGAGAAGTCAAAAATAGCATCACTGACATGGCTGGCAGCTGGTCCTGGCTGCGTTCATAGCTCATCTGATGATGTCAGCAGGAGTCTTGGTTATCCTTAACAGGGACCCTCCACATACCTATTTGGGCCCCTTGACATGTTTTATCATATTTAACTTATCTCTTACTTTAGCATTGTGAGGTAGATTATTACTCTCATTTATTTTACTCATTTATTTAGCAAATAACATCAATTAGTAGCTGTTTATGGGAACAAAAAGTCAAGTAAGACATAATTCTTGCCCTAAAGGAGTTTATATCGGGCGGAGGAGATAATGATTATTATGCAAAACGTGAAATAAGAAAAAATTGGAGAAATGGAAGTTCAAAAACATTAAGTAAATTGCTTTTCCTTTAATAATTGACTCAGATATGAAGCTAGATCTGCCTGGCTTCAAAACTATGCTTTCTCTGGAGCACAACTGAGCATTTGGAAAGTTAATATACATTTCCAGACCAATGATAATGAAGATTTGGAAGCTGGGAGTGAAAAAAAATGGATCGAATGCAAACATTTGCCCAAGCAAAATACCCAGGACTTGATGACTACTTAGGTAAGGCCAACAGAAGAATCTAAGTTTAATCCTGTAACTAAAGTTAGGAAATCAGAAGGAAGGATTGGTGGTATTGACTTTAAAAATATACAACTTGAGAGCTGTGAATTAAGCTTTATTACTGCAGCCTGGGAGATAGCACCTCAGCTAGAAATTCCTCTGAGACATTGCTCCAAAAAGGCAAGGGGGAGGACAGTTTATACATATATATACTTTTGGGAGAGGGGGAAAACATGCAGTCAAGCATGTATTTTTTGTAGAAAGCTTCTGCGGGTCTTGGGAGGCTTCTGTGAGTCATGAGAAACAAGTATCACCATGACAGCTTTTAGTGCTTTTCTAGAAATGAGGAGATACAGGAATTGGGCGTATAAAATCAGCTCCCGAGACTAACTATCTGAAGAGCTCTGCTGCCAGGTTTCCTGCCGTACAGAGTGCCTCATTTCTGATCTCCACCCTGAACTCCCCTCAGACGATGCTGAAAGTCGGCAGCAGCAGCACACGATTGAAGCTTTGTAGAGTCGATGGCAAGCACCCATGGCAGGTGCCGTTTTCTAATTGACAGTAGTAAACAATGATTCCATTTGTTTTATCCATGTTTAGTTTGAGGAACTACACAGACATACCGATGTTATCCACGAGCATGGTAAAGACAGAAAACTTCGATCACTCAAGAGCACTTTCTATATGTCTGGTTCTGGATAGGTGAGCCAGAAACCACATCCCTAATGTCAATGATCTAAAAGTCACAGGTGCAAAGACAGTCCGACAGGAAAAATGATTGCACTTTGACGTGATAAGGACCACAGTAAACATAAATACACAAGTCACTGCAAGGGAACAAATAAGAAAGCAAAGATGATACCAGGGAAATTAGGTGCAGAGAGGTGGCCATTCTACCGGGATATGGACGCAACTGCTAAGGGGAAGAAAATGGCCAATGACACTGGCTAAGATTCAAAGAAGCAGATGGGAGGAAAGTCCAAATGTAGGAAGAGAGTCAGCCACAGAAATCAAGGGAAGAGAAAATGTCCAAAAAGTGACTACATTACAGGCAGAGGCAGCCCCATGAAATGAGATGTGGTCAGTAACTTTAATATACAATTGATACAGGGCAGTCAAAGAGGATAAAAACCAAGAAGAGATGGCTTTACTGGGCTTGAATTCAATTCTTTCTTTATGTTGATATGGAACTCAGATAAACTGTGATAATTCAGTCTTTCAAAGACATTACAATGACTTCCTGACAAACAAGTATATTGGTTATATAGCTCTATCATAATGACTTATATCCCAAGAAGGGATAAATGAACTACAAGCTGAATGAGAAAGAAACACTTAGCTAAGATAATTAAGTTAGCTAGGCTTAATTGAGGGTTCAGAAGCACCAAGTTTTGGAATGTAAATGGTAGAGAATAAGCTTCTTTTAGAATACGATAAGATAATTTCAGGTTAAAACTGAAGAGGTCTAAGGATTTAGTATCGGAGATGTCCCATTGCAATGTTTTGTTCTGTCTGAAGAAAATTTCATCATAAAAATAGAAATAGCTACATGTTTGAAAAGTATAGAGCAACTATTCTTTCTTTCTTTCTTTTTTCCATTTTAAAAGCTATTTCATATAGGAACAATTTAATCAAAATGTAAAAGCATCTATAACAAGATGTTAAAAAAAATTTTTTTTGGTGTCAGTTTAAAATCCCAAAGATTAAGAACAAATAATAGGTACAAAATACTGTTCCAGCAGGCAGGTGGCTAGGGATGAGCGGAGAATTGGGGGTGGGGGCCAGGTGGCAGGAAATCATGCAAATGGTAAACAGTAGGGGTCCATGGGCAGACAAAAGAAAGCAGGAGCCTCTGGACTGATAGGAAACCATACATTTTTGGGTGATAAGTGTCTGGGCAGTAGACAAAGACAGATGGGGATAGGCAGGAATCTCATGCCTTCAAACTGTGACCAGTTGTTCATTGTGCTCTCATTACAATACTATTGGCCTTGCAGATAAGAAGTACTCATTATGAGCTAGCACCATGACACTTCTGATTTAAGCTAAATAAGGACAAGAATCACCCCTCTCCTCGGGAAAATGGAGCTGGGATGAAAACCAAGGAATACGATCCCCAAACTCTTCCTTCAGTTCAGTTCAGTTCAGTGGCTCAGTCCTGTCTGACTCTTTCCAACCCCATGGACTGCAGCATGCCAGGCCTCCCTATCACCAACTCCCGGAGTTCACTCAAACTCATGTCCATTCAGTCGGTAATGGCATCCCACCTCTTATCCTCTGTTGTCCCCTTCTCCTCCAGCCTTCAATCTTTCCCAGCATCAGGGTCTTTTCAAATGAGTTTTTTCAAACTCTTCCTTACCCAGTGAATATGCTGCCCCTTCATGTGTATGCCCCTAAAAACTTGCCATAGAAACCCAGGGCAGTAGCTCCTCATCTGTGTGCCTGCTCTCCCTCAGAGAGTGTATTTTTGCTTAAATGCTTTCATTTTAGTTTCTTAATCTCCCTACTTTGTCTTTGAATGATTTTGCAGGGAAGAAATGGAGAAAGAAATGGCAACCCATTCCAGTGTTCTTGCCTAGAGAATTCTAGGAGCGGGGCAGCCTGGTGGGCTGCCATCTATGGGGTCCCACAGAGTCGGACATAACTGAAGTGACTTAGTAGCAGCAGCAGTGAAGAAAAAAACCTTAACTTTACCAGGAACAATGCCTCTACAATCTCGAATGAGAATACTTGGAAAAGACTTGTCCTGAAACTTGCTTTAGCAAACCTTAGCATTAGGGCTGCCTCAAAGATATTTTAAAAGGTTGGAGAGGGTAAAAGGGAGGACTATTTTTGGAAAGAGAGGGTTTTTAAATGAGATTAGCATTTGAATCATTAGACTGAATAAAATGGATTGCTCTTTCTAATGTGGATCAATGCAAAGAAATAGAGGAAAAGAACAGAATGGGAAAGACTAGAGATCTCTTCAAGAAAATTAGAGATACCAAGAAAACATTTCATGCAAAGATGGGCTCGATAAACAAAGGAAATGGTATGGACCTAACAGAAGCAGAAGATATTAAGAAGAGGTGGCAAGAATACACAGAAGAACTGTACAAAAAAGATCTTCANTGGTTCTCCTTGCAGTCCAAGAGACTCTCAAGAGTCTTCTCCAACACCACAGTTCAAAAGCATCAATTCTTCAGTGCTCAGCCTTCTTCACAGTCCAACTCTCACATCCATACATGACTACTGGAAAAACCATAGCCTTGACTAGATGGACCTTAGTTGGCAAAGTAATGTCTCTGTTTTTGAATATGCTATCTAGGTTGGTCATAACTTTTCTTCCAAGGAGTAAGTGTCTTTTAATTTCATGGCTGCAGTCACCATCTGCAGTGATTTTGGAGCTCCCCCCAAATAAATCTGACCCTCTTTCTGCTGTTTCCCCATCTATTTCCCATGGAGTGATGGGACCGGATGCCATGATCTTTGTTTTCTGAATGTTGAGCTTTAAGCCAACTTTTTCCCTCTCCTCCTTCACTTTCATCAAGAGGCTTTTTAGCTCCTCTTCACTTTCTGCCATTAGGGTGGTGTCATCAGCATATCTGAGGTTATTGATATTTCTCCCGGCAATCTTGATTCCAGCTTGTGTTTCTTCCATTCCAGCGTTTCTCATGATGTACTCTGCATAGAAGTTAAATCACATGCCTTGGGTTCAGAATTAAACAATGCACAATTAAACCAGAGTTTAACTGAGTCGGTGTTGCCATCCTTGAAATGCTTCTTCCTTCTGTCATGCGAGTGTATGTTCCTCGGTTCTTTGTCTCGTCACAGTTTGGAGCAACGGACATTAGAGCCCTCGGCGCGTCACAGCTCTCGGGTCTTGGACAAACCGTGTTACAGCTCTTAGGCAAATCAGTGTTACAGCTCTATTTTATTTAGAAGATAGCAGGAGAATCCATCCTCGAAGCGTGAGGGCATGCCAACCCAAAGATTTGAAGGGAAGAGTGTGGAGGAGCGCGTGGGAGAGGGGGAGAGAGAGAAAGAGCGCACACACGCGGGAGAGGAAGAGAGGGAGAGAGAGAAAGAGCGCACACACTCGGGAGAGGAGGAGAGAGAGAGAGTGCTTTGGCTACTCCTTTTATGTTTTCCCTCCCCCTGGGCCTGCCCTGTGCAAATTGGGCTTAGCCAGGAGTGCTGTTTGTTCTACCTGAAGTCTTCACTCTGGTCCTCGGACCTTCCTTTGACCTTCCTTGTTTTTTAGCCAGTGCCATTTTGGACTCCATTTCCCTACTCTGCCTACCTAACACTTTGAAATCTCAGCAAAATCCCCATTGTGTTTTATTCACTCTGACTCGTAGATAGGCACAGAGCTGAACCAAGCAGCCCCGGCAGGAGAATGTTCTCTGGTTATCAGAAAAATGGAAGCTGGGGGAGAGGCAACGTAAAGAAAAGCTCTGATTGACTAGGTTTGAGCCACAAGCCAAGCTCTTGAGCTAAACGTGGAGGCAGATCCATCCAAAAGGCTGAGCAAAGTGATTTCATAGGTCACACTGTGCTTCCCTAAAAGATAGTGCTAACATTTTAACCGCCCTCCGTACCTCAGTATATGCCCTTATCGAGAAACAGCGTGATTGTAGATGCAGTTAATTAAGATGAGTTCATACTAAAGTAGGATGGGTCCTAATCCAACATGGCCAGATGTCTTTCTAAGAAACAAAGGTGATAAGGAAGGGGAAGAATGTTATATGACGATGAAGGCAGAGATTGGAATTCTTCAGCTGCCAGTCTAGGAATGCCAGAAATTGCCAGCACACTGCCAGAAACTAGGAAGAGCCAAGAAAGGATTCTCCCCTTCAGGTTTCAGAAAGTGTGTGTGTACTGGTAACACCTTGATTTTGGACTCTAGGCTCTAGAAGTGTGAGGTAATACATTTCTGTTGTTTCTAAGCCTTTCAGGTTGGTACTTTCTTATGGTCATCCTTGTTTAGTCTCTAAGTCATGTCCAACTCTGTGTGACCCCATGGACGACAGCGCGGCGGGCTTCCCTGCCCTCCACCACCTCCCAGAGTCTGCTCACACTCATGTCCATTGAGTTGGTGATGCCATCCAACCATCTCACCTGTCGCCCTCCCCCCTCCTTTGACTCCTGCCCTCAGTCTTTCCCAGCATCAGGGTCTTTTCCTTTGCGTGGGCTCTTCTTATCGGGTGGCCAAAGTACTGGAGCTTCAGCTTCTGTTTCAGCATCATGGTCACCCTAGGGAACTGATAAAGCTTAAGAGGTTATTTAATGAAAGGAATAGAAAGATATGGTTATCAGAAAAACAGAAGTTGGGGGAGGGGCAACTTTAAAAAAGGTATCTTGATATAGTACTTACAAATCATTTTCATTGTTCTTAAGTGAAAACAAATCCTGTGTATTTATCTATGCAAATGCTACCAGGTAACTAAAACACAGATATTTTGTGTTTATATGGAAGTTTTTCAACCTTGTTGTTCTTACCCAGGGAGACACTCTGCTTGCCAATTATACCTTTGTTCCTATTGAAATGAAAACGAAAATTGTTACTTAGAAGCAAGTATTTCCCAACATGGAATCATGGGCTGTGCTGAAAATAATAAAAGAATATTTTATATAAAAAATACATTTAAACTTTTGGCATCCTGTCTATAGATAGAATGAGCCTATTATTGGAACCTAGGCATCTGAAGCAGTAACAGCAGTGACACGTGATCAGGGACTATTCAGTGTTCCAAAGTGATCATCTTTGCTCATTATCCCTCCTGGACACAGAATGGATGAAGTACACCTAACATTTTTAGTGAAAAGACATACATTTAAGCAAACAATAGAGCAAGTGACATGAAAATAGGAATGATGTAATTGAGTAAATGTGAAGTCCATTTGTCAAATGATCAATAAGGTAAGCACTTGGGATATTTTGCAATTTATTGGATGATGGTATGCATTTTCTAATTTATTGGATGCTTGCTTCTTTCATAAAGGTAAATTATATATCATTAATCTTTCTAGGAGGCTGTTGTCCAAGAGTTAATTTAGTGATGATTTTTCAGATAATATACCTGCTAGAGAAGTAATATGTAATCAATACAAGAAAGTAATCAGATAAGGTGTATATGCCCCCTTTTGAAATTTTTTTTATAATTAGGGGGATATAAATTGTGGGTTGGGTTAAAGAGAAGGACTAAAACAGAGATACAACTTGCCCTGGAAGATCAGACAATCCTGACGCTGTTCCTTCTGCATCAGGGGCTCCTTTATTGACTTAGTGGCCTCTTTCATCTCTTAGTGCCCTGCCTCCTGCCAAGTTCCTCTGGCACTCTATGTCACCCTTCTTCCCTATCCTTTTCTTCTTGTCTTAGAAACACCCTCAACAGCAAAGCACCTGAAAGCACTGGACAGTTAACAAGCTGATTTTGAAGGGGAGCTGACACTTGGGAGGGGCAGATGCACCGGATGAGTGTCTGTCTATCCTTGTCTTTCCTTCCTTTTTCTTCCTCCTCCTTGTCTTCTTTTCTCATTAGTGTTTAACTTAAGCAGGTGGCAGGCAGAGACAGGCAGGACAGGTGAAATTCTAACAGAAAGCCACAGCCTTTTTGATCTAAAAAGCAGAGGACAGAGTTGAGGAGCTACAATTTCTAAAAAGCAGAGGACAGAGTTGAGGAGGAACAATTTCTAAATGGCAAGAGGGGCTTCCTTCCCTGTTATCTAGTGGTTAAGATTCTGCCTGCCAATGTAGGGAGGGCTACTCTGATGGCCCAGAGGGTAAAGACTCTGCCTGCAATGCAGGAGACCCGGGTTTGGTCCCTGGGTTGGGGAGATCCCCTGGAGAAGGACATGGCAACCCACTCCAGTATTCTGGCCTGGGGAATTCCAAGGACAGAGGAGCCTGGCAGACTACAGTCCATAGTCTCATAAAGAGTCAGACATGAGTGAGTGACTAACAATTTCACTTTCACATTTCAGTGTAGGGAATATGGGTCTGACCCCTGCTCGAGGAGGATTACACATGCCAAAGGCAAAGAAGCCCCTGGGCCACAACTGCCGAGTCTGCACATCTGAGAGCCCATGCGCCACAAAAAGAGAATCCACTGCAATGAGAAGTCCACGCACTGCAGCTGAAGACTAGCCCCGCTCACCGCAGACGGAGAGAGCCCGTGTACAGCAGCAAAAACCCGGGGCAGTCAAAGATGAAAACATTAATTAAATAAAATGTAAAAACCAAGAGAAGTGGGGTGGGGAAAGCTCCAGGAAGAAGAGAGCCAGAGAGGAAGAGCTTCAAATCCTATGTATAAATTTTGTGCAGAGATCTCAGAAACAAGGATAACAACCTGAGTTTGCAATGTGCATTTGAAGTAGAGGGCAGTCTCCTCGGACAGAGCGCTTAACCTGTGGGATCTGACGCTGTCTCGGGGTAGATAGTATCAGAACTGAGCTGCCTTGGAGGACACTGGATGGTGCCAATGGTAAAGAACCCACCTGCCAGTGCAGGAGACACTAGAGATGTGGGTGTGACCTCTGGGTCTGGGAAATTCCCTGAAGGAGGGCATACCTCCATATCAGTATTCTTGCCTGGAGAATCCCATGGACAGAGGAGTCTGGCAGACTGCAGTCCATGGGGTTGCAAAGGAACCCCATGAAGTGACTGAAGTGACTTGGACACAACTGAAGTGATTTGCACACAGGACGCTTGGCTGGTGTTGCAGCCTTGTGTGTTTGGCTATGTGGGAAACCCTCACCATCCCCTGGCACTGGAATTGGCTTTACAACCTTTCAACTGAAACTTTTATTCCACTTTGCTACGTGTATGAAAACCAGCTTTTTTTCTCATTAAAAAGTTTTTATGAGCAACTTGGATAAAGTTATGTAATACTGCTTAAAATCCAGTAAGAATGGCTGAATGCTAGATAAACATTAAAAAAAAAAAAGAAAACTGGAAAAGATGTCTATATAAGCTTCATGGAAGCCTAGTATTTTCTATCTGCTTAGAATTCTAGGGAAATTATCCTAAGACAGTTTACAGTCATAGAAAACAAGGCTGACTGATTGAGTGGTTAACATACTAAAATAATTGAGTACTTAAAAAAAGAACAGGCAACTCCTAATTCCTTAGATACAAAATATGAGGTACAGATTTATACTATGTATCCTCAACTTGAAAAACTAGAAATAATTAGATAAAGATTCAAATGTCTAAGAAAAAAAAGAAAAAGTACTATATGAACGTCCTTAAAAAAAGCTTGCAGCACAAGTGTTGCTTTCTAAAATAATTTCAGAATACATAGTTCTTTCTATGTAACATAAAATCCAAAAAAAGAAAAGTGATAAATTCAACTGCATGAAAAATTAAATTCCTGCAAGACAGAATCCACCATAAGCAAAGTCAAAAGTCATATGGTAAACTGGGAAACACTTACAATTCATGTTACAAAGCATTAATTTCCTAACATATATGAAAGATAAAAATCTCCAGAAAGCAATAACACAAAGACCAATAATCCAATATAAAAATAGGAAAGGATATGAACAGGCATATCACAAAAGAGGAAAATTAGTTATTTTAAAACATATGAAAAGATGCTCAGTCTAGATAATAAAAAAAGATATAAACTTACACCATACTGAGCCTACACTTTTCGCCACCATATTATCAAAGATCAGAAAAGCTGATAATGTCCTCATGGTTCCAGGTATGAGGAAACCTGTCACTCATTAGCATGAGTGTAAATTACCATAACCTCTATGGAGGGCTGTTGGACTGGGATCAGCTGGGGAAAGGGGGTTTCCCAGGTGGCACTAGTGGTAAAGACCTGCCTGCCAGTGCAGGAGACGTAACAGGTGCAGGCTTGATCCCTGGGTTGGGAAGATCCCCTGGAAGATCATCACTCCAGTATTCTTGTCTGAACAGAGGAGCCTGGCAGGCCACAGTCCCTATCACTGCAAAGAGTGGGACAGGACTGAAGTGACGTGGCAGGCACATACACAGCTAAGGAAAGGAGTCCTGGGAATCGTCACAGCTCTCTGCCTCCTCTTTTTTTCCCTTCCCCTTCTTGTCCCTAGGGGCTCAGATGGTAAAAGCGTCTGCCTGCAATGTGAGAGACCCGGGTTTGATCCCTGGGTCAGGAAGATACCCTGAAGAAGGAGATTGCAACCCACTCCAGGACTCTTGCCTGGAAAATTCCATGGATGGAGGAGCCTGGTGGGCTACAGTCCATGGGGTCACAAAGAGTCAGGCGCAACTGAACAACTTCACTTTCACTTTGCACTTCTTGTAGCTTGTTGTTCAGTTGCTAAGCCGTGTCTGACTCCTTTTGCCACGCCATGGACTGTAGCCCGTCACGCTCCTCTGTCCGTGGGATTCTCCAGGCAAGAACACTGGACTGGGTTGCCATTCCTTCTCCAGGGGATCTTCCCAACCCAGGGATCAAACCTGCATCTCTTGCATTAGCAGGTGGAATCTTTATCCTCTTATAACTTAGCAATGAGCTAGTTCACCAGGTTGGAGTTGGGTCTTTAGGCTAGTGGGAGACCTGTGGTTAAGAGCAACATTAGTATGTAAAGTCACTAGCATACATATGGACTAACATGTCCGTAAAGGAGCTCTGGCCCCTCATGGACAGTTCCCAGTCCAGGAAGCATTACCTCTCACAGAATTAAGGAAGTGCTCTCTCCTGGATCACCCTAGACATGCAAAGAGCTGAATGTGCACAGGGTCCTCTTCCTGGACTTGCCATGGTACATCCTGTAGTGCCCAACGCAGAAGGCTTCTCCTTGGGACCTTAACAGGACAGTGAAGCCTTACACACTACCAGCCTTGCCACCTGTGAGTTTTTCCAGCAAACCCAATTTTCTGGGACTTCCCTGGTGGCAGGAAAGTGGGTAGGAATCCACCTGTCAATGCAGGGGACTCAAGGTTGATCTCTGGTCTGGGAAGATCCCACATGTCAAGGAGCCACTAAGCCCACGAGCCGCAACTGCAGACCCCAAGCACTGCAGCTACTGAAACCTGAGCTCCTAGAGCCTGTGCCCCACAGCAAAGGGAGCCAACCCAGTGAGAAGCCCGGGCACCACAGCAAACAGGAGCCCGCACTCCCTGCCACTGGAGAGAGGCTGCTCAAGGCAGCAAAGACCCAGCACAGCCAAAGGAAAGAAAAAAATTTCCCCTAATTTTCTCCCATGCCATGTAACAGGGTGTGTGTGTCCATTATCTTTATGTGGACACATCCAAATTATAAATGCATATGTCCTCTTGCTCAGTGATTTTACTATTGAGATTTCATCTGCAGATGTATTCATACACATACAGGAAATGCCTCTATGCAAAATTATCCATCATATCATTTTCTGAGATACAGAATATTGGAAACAGTCTAGATGTCAACAAGCGGGGAACTAGCTGAATCATGAATTATGGTGTATGCATACAATGGAAAATCACACAGCTATAAAAAAAGAATGAGAACGTTCTTTATGTATGGATAAGGAATAATTTCTAAGATAAATTTTTAGGTTAAAATTCAAGGTGCAGGAGACTTAGTGGTTAATACTTTGCCTTCCAATGCAGAGTGTGTGTGTCCATTATCTTTATGTGGACACATCCAAATTATAAATGCATATGTCCTCTTGCTCAGTGATTTTACTGTTGAGATTTCATCTGCAGATGTATTCATACACATACAGGAAATGCCTCTATGCAAAATTATCCATCATATCATTTTCTGAGATACAGAATATTGGAAACAGTCTAGATGTCAACAAGCGGGGAACTAGCTGAATCATGAATTATGGTGTATGCATACAATGGAAAATCACACAGCTATAAAAAAAGAATGAGAACGTTCTTTATGTATGGATAAGGAATAATTTCTAAGATAAATTTTTAGGTTAAAATTCAAGGTGCAGGAGACTTAGTGGTTAATACTTTGCCTTCCAATGCAGGAAGTGTGGGTTCATTCCCTGGTCAATGAACTAAGATCCCACAAGCCTTGTAGCCAAAAACAACCAAAGCCTAAAACAGGAACAATAGTGTAACACATTTGATAAAGACATTAAAAATGGTCCACATCCCCCCTCCCCAAAATAACCAAGGTGCAAAATCCATTATGTAATATTAAGCTGATAAGAATAGTTCCCTTTGAAAAGATCCAGTGTTTATCTGTGAATAAGGATCAGAAAGGGAATTCTCTGTGGGTGCAGTGGTTAGGACTCTGCTCTTCCAGGGCAGAGAGCATGGGTTTGATCCTTGGTTGGGGAATTCAGATCCCGCAAGCTGTGTTTTGAGGCAAAAAAATTTAAAAAGGAATATTTTACTATACACCCCTTTGGGCCTTTTAAATTTTGAACCACAAAAATGTATTATATCTCTAAAACAAAACATTGAATGAAGTAACTATTCTAGAAGTCCAATAAATCAGGGCAGAAGCTAAGGATCATCAGTCGGGAGGGTCAGGATCGGATGGCAACATAGAAGGGGATGGAGGAGACTGATATAGACAACCCCTGAGGCTTCTTTTGACAATAAGATCCTCAAGCACAATAACACCCCAATACAGCTAGGTAGAAACAGCAGATATTTGACATGCACTCCATGCCCTCTTTGCTAATTTTCTATTTTTTTTTTTCATTTGAGTAGCCCTGCTTATCATTGCATGCTAGTTTTATGGATCACTTTTAATTTTTATAAGATTTTAGAAGACAGAGGATAACCTGAGATTGATTACCTAATGCTCTTTAAGATGAGAGGCTTTCCATTATCAAGAGTATTCACCTTATATCATGTTAATTCTTTCCCTTCCTTTCTTCTAAGGAAGAAATCAGACAATAATTCTTGTAACATAAATGGAAATATTTGAAAATGCTACAATGCTATATGCCCCATGCAACTGGAATTTCAATGAAATGATTATCTCAAAACTTGTGGAAAATCGGCATGATGAACCCAGAAGTCTTCAAAATCCTAGATCATTCCTACCAAGGGGGCAGAGGATTTTTCACTCTGCAGGGAACTGGGGAGTTGCCAGGCAAAGCAATCGGTTTTCACTTGCTCGAGTTCCGCCTGCAGTTTTCAATTGTATGTACTTCCCACTCCCCATCGCAGTGCTGCCAGCTTCTAGGAATGACTGCAGACTTTTGCTTCAGAGGGAAGAGCTTAAAGAAAACACCAAAGTTAGAAAAAGGTAAGAAATCATAAAAATCAGAGCAGAAAGAAATGAAAAAGGAATGAGGAAATCAATAAATGGACTTGCGGACACAGCTGGGGAAGAAGAGGGTGAAATGAGTTGAGAGAGTAGCACTGTTAACTACACACTATTATCGTGTAAAATAGCTCGTGGGAAGTTGCTGTACAATACAGGAAGCTCAGTCCGGTGCTCAGCAACGATCTAGAAGGATGGGATTGCGGTGGGCGAGAGCCTCCAAAAGTCGGGGATATGTGTATACTCGTGGCCGCTTCATGTTGTGCAGCAGACACTAACACCACGTTGTAATTATCTTGCAATTAAAAAGAAAGAAAACAATTGGAAGTCGAAAAGATGAGTTTCAGTTCAGTTCAGTCGCTCAGTCGTGTCTGACTTTTTGCGACCCCATGAATCGCAGCACGCCAGGTCTCCCTGTCCATCATCATCTCCGGAGTTCACTCAGACTCACGTCCATCGAGTCCGTGATGCCATCCAGCCATCCCATCCTTGGTCGTCCCCTTCTCCTCCTGCCCCCAATCCCTCCCAGCATCAGAGACTTTTCCAATGAGTCAACTCTTCGCATGAGGTGGCCAAAGTACTGGAGTTTCCGCTTTAGCATCATTCCTTCCAAAGAAAACCCAGGGTTGATCTAATTCAGAATGGACTGGTTGGATCTCCTTGCAGTCCAAGGGACTCTCAGGAGTCTTCTCCAACACCACAGTTCAAAAGCATCAATTCTTTGGCACTCAGCTTTCTTCACAGTCCAACTCTCACATCCATACATGACCACAGGAAAAACCATAGCCTTGACTAAGCGGACCTTAGTCGGCAAAGTAATGTCTCTGCTTTTGAATATACTATCCAGGTTGGTCATAACTTTTCTTCCAAGGAGTAAGCGTCTTCTAATTTCATGGCTGCAGTCACCATCTGCAGTGATTTTGGAGCCCCCAAAAAATAAAGTCTGACACTGTTTCCACTGTTTCCCCATCTATTTCCCATGAAGTGATGGGACCGATGCCATGATCTTCGTTTTCTGAATGTTGAGCTTTAAACCAACTTTTTCACTCTCCTCCTTCACTTTCATCAAGAGGCTTTTTAGCTCCTCCTCACTTTCTGCCATAAGGGTGGTGTCATCAGCATATCTGAGGTTATTGATATTTCTCNAAATTGAAGAAAGTAGGGAAAACCGCTAGACCATTCAGGTATGACCTAAATCAAATCCCTTATGATTATACAGTGGAAGTGAGAAATAGATTTAAGGGCCTAGATCTGATAGACAGAGTTCCTGATGAACTATGGAATGAGGTTCGTGACATTGTACAGGAGACAGGGATCAAGACCATCCCCATGGAAAAGAAATGCAAAAAAGCAAAATGGCTGTCTGGAGAAGCCTTACAAATAGCACTGAAAAGAAGAGAGGCGAAAAGCAAAGGAGAAAAGAAAAGATATAAGCATCTGAATGCAGAGTTCCAAAGAATAGCAAGAAGAGATAAGAAAGCCTTCTTCAGCAATCAATGCAAAGAGATAGAGGAAAAGATGAGTTTAGTGAGTAGCAGAGAAACGAGTTGTCTGACAAATATCAAGACACTCTTGGAGGCAAGGAGAAAGAGGTTAATTGTGACTGTTTGGTAAAACTAATTAGTAATTATTGTTGCTACTTAGAGAGGACTCATTGTGGTAGGCACAATACTCAGCGATTTTACCTACATAATTTTATTTAGCCCTCGCATCAGCTCTGTGAGGTGGTGCCTTGTGCTGTGCTAAGTTGCTTCAGTTATGTCCAGCTTTTTGTGACCCTGTGGACTGTAGCCCACCCACCCAACTCCTCTGTCCATGGGATTCTCCAGGCAAGAGTACTGGAGTGGGTTTTCCTTTGGGAATAATCATTATCCCCATTTTCCAGAGAAAAAGATTGCAGTGGCTAAGTTTCTTGTCCAGGTTCACATAGCTTACGGGTGGTGGAGCTGACATTTGAATCTAGCTTTTATTCCATGGTGGCACCTTCAATCATTATATGATTACAGTACTAAAAAGAACGCCATCCAGATACAAACACTATAACTGACAAGTAAGACTTCCTAGGGTGTGAGAACAAAGCAAAAGCAAAATAAAACTCTGGCCCTTTAAAACACTCGTGTAGGTTCTTTCTTCCTTGGACCTTCAGAAAAGACTGGGGCAGGTCTCATGGCTCTTAGCTAATTAAAAAAAGATTCTCTTGTACTTCTAAATGCAATAACAATCTCATTTCAGAATTAAAATGGCCAGTCTGTGGTAGTAATCTAGACTCTGAGCTTTATTTGAGGTTAAAATTCTTATTTCACCCAACTACAGTTTCCTTGTCCCTTTTGGGAGTAGCGTGGGGGTGCAGGGAGGGGAATAGCAAGAGGAAGAAGATGTATTAGGGGCAGGAAAGGGGACACATGGCTGGCTCCTCCCCACATGATCTCACTTTGCTGATCTCTGAGCTTGGCGGGTGGCCAAAGCTGACTCATTATCTCCTGGGGATCTTTTATGTCTTTCTCAAAAATTTCCCCAGTGGGAACAGCCTCGGTTAAAGCAGTGCTTCTCGTTTTGGTGTCTGCTTGTAATTCCTCCCCAAACCGTGGGCATCCAGTGCTTTACTCTGTCGGAGTCCCACCTTCCTTCTAAGCAGCCCCCTTGGGTGGTGTCATACTGGCTCCCAGGCTGAGCCCCACAGTTAATCCCCGGGAAACACGGGTTGAGTGCTGCTATTTACCAATGCAGACTCCACAACTTCCCATGATCGGACTTTTCTTGAAATGGATGTGGCATCCATCTATGCCTTTCGTAGATTTTTAGGAACAAAGATCAAACTTGTTTTCTTCACATCCAATTAATTGACTTGCGGTAACTGCTGTGGTCCGTGAGCAGGTTGGAAAAGAATTTCCAGACATGAGGCAGGATGAGAAGAGAATAAAGTTTATTAGAGTGGGAGACACTGTTAAAACAGTCAGCTGGTTCAAGAGAGAGCCGAACCCTTTCACAGGCTAGCAGCCAGTTTTTATAACCTCAAGACAGAAAATTCCTACTGGAATGATGGTGGCTCAGCTGGTAAAGAATCCACCTACAATGCAGGAGACCTTAGTTTGATACTTGGGTTGGGAAGATCCCCTGGAGAAGGGAACAGCTACACACTCCAGTATTCTTGCCTGGAGAATTCCATGGACAGAGGAGCCTAGTGGGCTACAGTCCTGCTGCTGCTGCTGCTGCTAAGTCACTTCAGTCGTGTCCGACTCTGTGCGACCCCATAGACGGCAGCCCACCAGGCTGCCCTGTCCCTGGGATTCTCCAGGCAAGAACACTGGAATGGATTGCCATTTCCTTCTCCAATGCATGAAAGTGAAAAGTCAAAGTGAAGTCACTCAGTCGTGTCCGACTCTTAGCGACCCCATGGACTGCAGCCTACCAAGCTCCTCCGTCCATGGGATTTTCCAGGCAAGAGTACAGGAGTGGGTTGCCTTTGCCTTCTCCAGGGCTATAGTCCATGAGGTCACAAAGAGTTGGACACGACTGAGTGACTTTCACTTTCTTTCTTTCTTTCTTTCACTAGGATGCTATAGGGTGGATACAGGATGGATATTTTACCAATATAGGGTCAGGGAACTGGCCAGTTTAGATCCTGAGGCTTATGGCAACAGTTGCTATGGGGTTTGGTCAATTCTAGAGCTTTTTATACTGGGATCTTGATACAGGGCTCCGTAGTAAGGAAAATTCTCTTTTCCCCTATGGTGATGAGGAGTATGTTTGAATCAGAATTGGTAGTGAATTCTGTGCCATTCCAATAACTCTCTCAAAAACACATATACCCAGAATAATGTTTGACCAGCTACCTGGGAGCTCCATGACCCAGTCAGGTTGAGACATAAAACTAATCGTCACAGAAACAAAAACCAGTTCCCTTTGGAATGACTTTAGCTCCTAAATTCAACAAGGTATGCATGAAGCACTACCCTTGAGCTTTTCAAATAATAATCTATGTATGCCCTTATTTCTTGAGTCATTTCAGTTATCTTTTCTAATTGAAATATTCATTATTATCTTCATAATGTCCCAGGACCCATGTGGCTCCAAGGAAATCATTGGCAAGTTCCTAGCTGAGACTTTATTCTCTGTCATCATCCTTAAATCTTTGGGGGAAAGTTATAGGTCTGTGCTCCTCTTGTCTATGAGCCAATAACTTGAACCATAGTTACCTATTTGTTCAACAGTAGAAATAATACACACTGTAGAGTTGCTTTTTTGATTCACTGAGGAAAGAAGCTCTTTCTTTTGGCTATAATATACTTTCTATTTATGCTTTTTCAGAACTTTTCTATGTGTTCCCACACCAAAATATCTCATTGAAATATTAAAAACACAATCGGCTAATTGTCCAGGAAGGCAAGTAACTTTATGTCTTAGCGTAGTGACTAGAGGATTTATACAGCCCAAGGAAATATTTGAAATTCTCCACAATTTCATGAAGTCTATAAGTTGACATTTTTCCAGCCCTTGAGATGTCTGCATTTAAGACGCCATAGAGAGAACTCAATCAACCAAGCAATACAATCAGATTGTTTTCTTTAACACTTGCTTTCTGTTAACTTTTTTGATTGCAGTGGCATGCAAACAAAAAACAAATTCTCCCTGGTAGACAGGAGCTATATTAACTCAAGGATGAACTACAACATCTAAAGGTAGTAAGAGTGCCAAATGTTACAAAGATTCATTTTACTCTGAGGATATCTGAAAGTTTGCTCCACCTTGTTTGACTATATTCTGGGCCTTGCCTCTCTTCTTGCAAGTTAATTTCAATAGTGAAGACTGGGATTGAACCCCTGTATCACGTGATCACCACCTAACCCAACATTATTGTTGCTTCTGGAAAGTCACTTATAAATTGAATCACGTTGGAGGCTCACTAGAGGAAATTGTTATCTAAAGGAATTATGGGCTTCCCTGGTGGCTGAGGTTAAAGCATCTGCCTGGAATGCTGGAGACCCAGGTTTGATTCCTGGGTCGGGAAGATTCCCTGGAGAAGGAAATGGCAACCCACTCCAGTAGTCTTGCCTGGAGAATCCCATGGAGGGAGGAGCCTGGTAGGCTACAGTCCATGGGGTCGCAAAGGGTCAGACACGACTGAGTGACTTCACTCACTCACTCAAAGGAATTATACAAGAAAACTTTTTTAAAAAGTAAGACATCTATTTGGTAAAATAAAATGTCTCAGATTTGATGTTCATGTATAAATTTAGTCTTTCTTATTTTGGACTTGCTTTAAGCAAGTCTGAAGTTCTATTCTTTGAAATTCATCACAAACCAGATGAAACTGAGCTTTTAGACTAAAGCAAGAGCAGAGGAAGTAGGACCTAGTTAACTGAGATCTATGTGTAAGTAAAATTAAAGTCTTTCTCTCCTTGCCTTTAAGCCTGACTTAAAATATTTAGGTTGAGAGATAAAGAG
>SJYX01001205.1:0-16120 GCA_006410675.1 Oreotragus oreotragus | reverse complement strand
CAGGGGGGAGAGAGAAGGAGGGGGAGAGAGAGAGAGATAACATAATTTCAATTTGGTAAACAAATTTTTTTTAAAAAAAGTTATAAGAAGGAAGAAAAAATATCTTACTTGGACAGTGTTGGATTCATTCTATTGTAAGTGATAGAGACTCAATTGAAATTAGCTTGAGGAAAAAAATAGAAACATAATTTACTGACTCATTGACTCCTTAGTGGGATAGAAATATATACTTCTTCAAACCCTTGCTGATGGTAAGAACTGACAACTTTTCATCAATTTGAGGCTAAAAGGATACCTCATTATAAACATTTTCTTTTCTTGATTGTTAGTCATAGTAGAGTTTTCCTCACATGTTTATTAGCTGTTTAATCCACTTTATTTTGTCAGTTGCCCACTTGTTCATTTTAACTGAAATGCTTTAAAGTTAAAGATATTCCTCCCTTAATGGCATTAGTATGTCTTAGATTATACACTGTATAAGGCAGGAATCATGGTTCTCAAATTTACACGTGTGCTAGGTCACTTCAGTCATATCAGACTCCTTGGGACTCTGGGGACTGTAGCCAGCCAGGCTACATCCATGGAATTTTCTAGGCAAGAGTACTGGAGTGGTTTGCTATTTCCTCCTCCAGGGAATCTTCCTGATCCAGGGACTGAACCTGCATCTCTTATGTCTCCTCCATTGACAGGTGGCTTCTTTATCACTGTGTTGGGCAGAGCTTAGCCACTCATTCCTGTCTGACTCTTTGCAGCCCCATAGACTGTAGCCTGCCAGGCTCTTCTGTTCATGGGGATTCTCCAGGCAAGAATACTGAAGTAGGTTGCTGTGTCCTCTTCCAGGGGATATTCCCAACCCAGGGATGGAACCCAGGTCTCCCGCTTTGCAGGCTGATTCTTTACCATGTGAGGCACCAAGGAGGCCCAAGAATACTGGAGTGGGGAACTTATCACTTCTTCAGGGGATCTTCCAGACTCTGGGGACTGTAGCCAGCCAGGCTACATCCATGGAATTTTCTAGGCAAGAGTACTGGAGTGGTTTGCTATTTCCTCCTCCAGGGAATCTTCCTGATCCAGGGACTGAACCTGCATCTCTTATGTCTCCTCCATTGACAGGTGGCTTCTTTATCACTGTGTTGGGCAGAGCTTAGCCACTCATTCCTGTCTGACTCTTTGCAGCCCCATAGACTGTAGCCTGCCAGGCTCTTCTGTTCATGGGGATTCTCCAGGCAAGAATACTGAAGTAGGTTGCTGTGTCCTCTTCCAGGGGATATTCCCAACCCAGGGATGGAACCCAGGTCTCCCGCTTTGCAGGCTGATTCTTTACCATGTGAGGCACCAAGGAGGCCCAAGAATACTGGAGTGGGGAACTTATCACTTCTTCAGGGGATCTTCCTGACCCAGGAATTGAACCAGGGTCTCCTGCATTGCAGGTGGATTCTTCACCAGCTGAGCTACCAGGGAAGCCCTCTTCATTACTAGCGACACCAAATTCACATAGTGCTAGTTACACTACTGTACAAAAAGATGTATCAGTATTTATCAGTGCTTCTCAATGATCATTGATGAATGAGACGAATTACATGATCACTGATGTTCCTGATCATGAATCATACAGAAGTATTGTTGTGTTGTTGTGTAGTAGCTAAGAGTTGTGTGACTCTTGCGACTGCAAGGACTGTAGCCTGCCAGGCTCCTCTGTCCATGGGATTCTCCAGCCAAGAATACTAGACTTTACTGCCATTTCCTTCTCCAGGGGATCGTCCCAGCCCAGGGATCAAGCCCACATCTGCATTGCAGGTGGATTCTATACCTCTGAGCCACCAGGGAAGCCCATATAGAAGTATAGAATATTAAAGTATTTGTTGTTCAGTCGAACCCCGCCTTCTGCGCCTTTTGCATTGAGAGGCATACTCTTTAGCACTGAGCCACTTGGGAAGCCCTCAGGGTTATTTAGTCCAGCTGCTAAATGTGACCCTTCTCCTGCTTTTGATCTTCCCCAGCATCAAGGTCTTTTTTAATGAGTCAGCTCTTTGCATCAGGTGGCCAAAGTATTGCAGTTTCAGCTTTACCATCATTCCTTGCAATGAATATTCAGGAATGATTTCCTTTAGGATGGACTGGTTGGATCTCCTTGGAGTCCAAGGGACTCTCAAGAGTATTCTCCAACACCACAGTTCAAAAGCATCAATTCGATGTTCAGCTTTCCTTATGATCCAGCTCTCACATCCATACATGACTACTGGAAAAATCATAGCTTTGACTATATGGACCTTTGTCAGCAAAGTAATGTCTCTGCTTTTTAATGTGCTGTTTAGGTTTGTCATAGTTTTTCTTCCAAGGAGCAAGTGTCTTTTAATTTCATGGCTGCAGTCACTATCTGCAGTGATTTTGGAGCCCAAGAAAATAAAGTCTGTCACTGTTTCCACTGTTTCCCCATCTATTTTCCATGAAGTAATGGGACCAGATCCCATGTTCTTAGATTTTTGAATGTTGAGTTTTAAGCCATCTTTTTCACTCTCCTCTTTCATCTTAACCAAGAGGTTCTTTAGCTCCCCTTCACTTTCTGCCATAAGGGTGGTGTCATTTGCATATCTGAGGTTATTGATATTTCTCCCAGCAATCTTGATTCCAGCTTGTTCTTCATCCAGCCCAGCATTTTGCGTGATATACTCTGCATATAACCTAAATAAGCAGAGTGACAATATACAGCCTTGACATACTCCTTACCCAATTTGGAACCAGTCTGTTGTTCCATATCTGGTTCTGTTACTTCTTAACCTGCATAGAAGCAGGTAAGGAGGACTGGTCTTCTCATCTCTTTAGGAATTTTCCAGAGTTTGTTGTGATTCCTTGGCATTGCTTTTCTTTGGGCTTGGAATGAAAACTGACCTTTTTCAGTCCTGTGGCCATTGCTGAATTTTCCATATTTGCTGGCATATTGAGTGCAGCACTTTAACAGCATCACCTTTAGTATTTGAAATAGATCAGCTGGAATTCCATCACCTCTACTAGCTTTGTTATAGAGCTTGGTTAAAGGCAGCTTGCTTTTAATGAGTATCGAAACAAGAACAGTCATTGCTAGGAGATTTTCACAGCAGCACTGAGATTGCACAATTAAATAGGTGACAAAGCCTAAAGCTTGTAGTTCCTATAACCGCTGAAGTGGATTAATATAAAATTCTATTATTAACGCAAGTCTTATTTCAATTTTTAAAAATTAAAAATATATGGTTAGTTGTGACTTTTTATAGCAGATGTTCTCTTGTGTCTATCCAAGTTTGATAGTAATATGTCACAAACTGGGCTTCCCAGGTGGTGGTAAAGAATCTGCCTCCCAGTGCAGGAAACTCAACAGACATGGGTTTGATCCTTCCGTAGGGAAGATCCCAGGCAGGAGGAAATGGCACCCCACTCTAGTATTCTTGCCTGGAAAATTCCATGGTCAGAGGAGCCTGGTGGACTACAGGCCCTATAGTGTCCCAGAGAGTCAGACATGACTTAGCAACTGAGCACACACACACAAGCCACAAACGTATACTATAGCTTCCTCAAAGTTGGCAAATGTCGCAGAGATTTGCTAAAGCTACACTGTCTTAAAAACTCCTCTCTTTTGCAAAGGACTCTTGACGTCCCTGCTACAGAGATCTCTTACCTCTCACCCCACTGTTCAAAGCATCCAATTAGCTGAATGGCAACGAGAAAGAGGTAGGGGAGAAGCACCCTACACAGAAAGGAGGAAGGGCACAGTCCTTCCCACAAGGCCCTCCAAGGCGCAGGGAGGGTCTTTGTCAGCAGCAGCCCCAGAGAAAAGGTAAGGCTGCCCAAAGAGATCCAACAATTAGTACAAGTCATGTCAGTTCACAGTTTCTTTTTATTAGTAGTAGCATTTTATTGTGGCAAAAGTAGCATAATATAAAATACGGTTTCAACCATATTTAACTGTACATACAGTTCAGTAGCTGTAAGTATACTCACATTGTTGTACAACTCACCATTGTCCATCTCCGGAGTTCTTCGCCTTCCTAAATGGAAGCTCTGTCCCCATTGTGTTGTAGTAAATGGATAACTGATGAGAACCTACTGTATAGCATGGGGCGGGGGCCAGGAGAGATGATATAATCTGCTTGGGGGACATATATTGAGTTAACCTTAAAAATGCTTTCCAATATATACTAGGCGCAGACGAATACTGTTTGATCCCACCTATGCAAGGTTCCTGGCACAGTCAAATTCGTAGAGTCATAAAGTGCACTGATGGATTGCCAGGGGCCAGGAGGTTGGAGGGCGGGGAGGGAAAATGGGGAGTTAGTGTGTAACGGGGACAGAGCTTCAGTTTAGGAAGGTGTCCATATGTTTGTTCTCTACACCTGTGTGTAGTTCCTATTTAAGCTGTTGTCTGCTCCATCGAAGAGAGGCAGGCCCATGGAATTTTAAATTTCTGCGTGGTCCCATGGTGGATACATGAGGACACATGGCCCTTTGTGTGGGAGGATGAAGATGATTGTATATGTTACAAAAGGATATAAAAGAGAGAGAAAATGGGATTGAGGACAAATTTTAAAACAAAAGAAAATGCTTATTTATAATATTTCGCTGTGCCAGGTCTCAATAGTGGCACTCGGGATCTTCACGGCATTATGCAGAATCTGTTTGTTGTGGTACTTGAATTCTCTAGTTATGCCACATGGGCTGGTATCTGGGATCTTAGTTCCCTGACCAGGGATCGAACCTGTATGCCTTACATTGCAAAGCAAGTTCTTAACCTCTGTTCTACCTGGGATGTCCCTGAGGGTAAACTTTACTTACTTCAAAATAGATCAGGGGAAGCCGCTATGCATTTGCTAGGAGGTAGGAGCTAAGGCTTTGGCATATGACAGATATCACACTGGTTAGTCAGCTGTGGGCTCTGAATTCATATTTACTGTATTAGACTGGTTTCTCTAGAATAACAGAACCAATGGGATCTGTGTGTGAGTTTGGAAGAGGTGGGTAGACAGATAACAAGATAGCTTTTAGAGAACTGGCTCATGTAATTGTAGAAACCGGCAAGTCTAATAGCTGCAGGGTAGGCTAGAGACCCAGGTTAGGCTGACCTTGTCTGCTGGCAGAACTCCTCTTCCTGGGAGGAGGTCAGTCCTTTTTCCTATTCAGGCCTTCAACTGATGGAATGAGGCCACCTATATTATGGAGGGGAATCTACTTTATTAAAAGTATACTGACTTAAATGCTCATTTCGTCTAAAAATACTTTCACAGAAACATCTAAAATAATGTTGGCCCAAACGGCTGGGTACTGGGACACATAATGTTAACTCTCAGATTCTCTGTGGCCATTAATGGAGGAAAACCAATGGTTTTAGGACCACTGGGCTTCCCTGGTGGCTCAGGGGGAAAGAATCCGCCTTCGATGCAAGAGACACAGGTTCAATTCCTGGGTCAGGAAGATGCCCTAGAGAAGGAGATGGTGACCCACTCCAGTATTCTCGCCTGGGAAATCCCATGGACAGAGGACAGTTTATGGGGTCACAAAGTTGGACACAACTTAGCATATAAGCAACAACAACAATTTCCAACTGTGTCTTTTTTAAAAGATTTCTTTTTAAGCACACCATTTTTAAAGTATTTAACTTGTTACAATAACATTTCTGTTTTATGTTTTGGCTTTTTTGGCCATGAGATATGTGGGATCTTAGGTCTATAAGCAGGGATCAAACTCTCACCTGCATTAGAAGGCCAAAGTCGTAACCAATGGATTGCCAGGGAAGTCTCTCCAAGTATGTCTTCTTCTTGTCATTTACTCGCTAATTCATGTCTGCGTCTTTTATGACCCTATGAACTGCAGCCCAGCAGGCTCCTCTGTCCATGGGATTCTCCAGGCAAGAATACTGGAGTGGGTTGCCATTCCCTTCTCCAGGGATCTTCCTGACCCTGAGATCACACCCACGTCTCAACTATGTCTTGGCTAACTCAAAAAGAAGCTCTCCAGATGAAGTTTTCAATCACTCCTCTCAAAGGCTAGAATCACAGAAATGTGACATGCAATGACGTTTTGGCAAAATGATGGCTTTTGTCTTATTCAGGGCAGTTCAATGAGCCATGTAATTTGAAGACATGAAATATCTTGCCTCATATCAAAGGCAATGCAGCTCACACAGATGTCAGTTTTTAGCCCCTCAGGTACAATAATTAATGTTCAAAGATCTGCTGACAAGCACACCCTTTGTAGATTATCTGAAGAAAATGATCATTTTTACAGTCATATTTATTTGTTCACTCTGTCAGTGAAACTGTTTAGTGCCTTTAATGTGCTAGTATGTGAGTTACATGCTGAATATATGAAGGTTAATATCTTAAAAATTCCTCCTTTCACAATTAAAATTGAGAGGCAGATTAATATAGATTCATTCTCCCACACTCAAGTGTTTTTGTTGTTGTTTTAGTTGCTAGGGCATGTCCAGGTCTTCTGTGACCCTATGGACTGTAGCCTGCCCAGCTCCTCTGTCCGTGGAAGTTTCCAGGCAAGAATACTAGAGTGGGTTGCCATTTCCTTCTCCAAGGGATTTCCTGACCTAGGGATTGAATCCACATCTCCTGCACTGACAGGGTGATTCCTTACCACTGAGCCACCAGAGAAGCTGGCTAAGTGTTTTAGAAGGTCCTAATTTCCACCACTTTGGGGGCATCAGGTAAAGGAATGGTTTCCTGTGGTGGTTTCCTGAAATTAGACTTAATTGGTGAATAATAATAATTAGTGATAGAAAAATAGGCAAGATTCCTTAACTACTTTCTTTGTCCAGGAATGGTCATGAGCAGTGTACACAGTTGACATATATTCATCTATTTAATGACTAACACTTTCCCAGACGCCTTAGGTTGAGATGGTATGTGAGGTAAAAGGTATAGCATGTACAGACTCATGGCCTGAGACCAGTAGACACATTTAGGGAACTTCAAGTGACCTAGCAGTGGAACATAAGGCTGCCATGCAGGGTATCAGTGAATGAGACTGAAAACTCTGCCTCCCAGAGATCCTATTACCGCAGCTAACGTGCAGCTTTGCTTCCACCTCTAAGTGCCCACACTCCGTGTCTGGATTGATGCTGTGGAGATCTCCTGGTGTTCACCCAGCGGATCCGGTACTCTGAGTGCAGTTACCCATTTAGTTTCGCTGTCTAATGCCTCAGAGTCTCAGTGTGTTTCCTTTGTTAATCTAGTCGTATAGGAGTGCTCAGAATCCTTGTCATCATCACAGCTGCCCTCTTCTTGGGTGCATTTGGGTGATGGATTCTTCCGGTCTTTTTTCTTTGTCAGTTGAATTCTATCTCCTTTCTATCTTTAAGGGATTCTTCATGAGTTTTGGTTTAAGGGTGGTACCTTTGATGTTTCAGTGTTCTGGATTTCATCTACATCTATATAATCTATAAATACATAGGCATAAGTGTATGTCACATCAAAGGATTTGTATAGCAGGAGAGATCATTACTGGGCTTCCCTAATAGCTCAGACGGTAAAGCATCTGCCTGCAATGCAGGAGACCTGGGTTCGATCCCTGGGTCAGGAAGATCCCCTGGAGAAGGAAATGGCAACCCACTCCAGCTCATTTGAGTGCCTTGACTTTCCTCTCCATATTCCTACTCTGTTCTGTGTGCCTTATATCTCTGTCCGGGTCTGAGTGGAGGCGGAGCACAAGGACTCAGATACAGTTTAGAAAATGAGGAAATTCTCAAGTCAGAGTGATGTTTGTAACGGAGGTTCAGGAAGTTGGAAAATCCGAATGTCTCTAAGGTCAGTCACTGCAAAAGATAAAAGGCCAAGGCATTTGAAGGGGAGGAACTGCCTTGTGGGATATGCCGCAAAGCAGAAGACCAGCACAAAGGGCCTCAGAGTTTATTCTCAAGGGATCTAGGTTTTGTATCAGAATTCCTGTCATTTTGCCTGCGTGCAGTGCTTTGGGGCTACTGGAGAACCCAGGCATCATCTCTCTCTTTCAGTTTTTCTTTCTTTCTCTGCTTCCTGCTTATGGTTTAGCATCTTATTTTCTTTCTAAATTGAAGGAAAGTTGCTCTGATAGCCTTCCTTTATCTTACTATTGTAGTAAAACTCCATGGTTCAAGCCCTCCATGACTCATTTTTAAACAATCACACTTTGTTCCCAAAGGCATTTATAAAATGAATGTTTGATTTATATAGAATTCACATAGCATAAAATTGTCTTCTGAAGTATACAGTTCAGTAGTTATAAACATACTCATGGAGTCGCCTAACTATTACCACAGTCTAATTTCAGAATACTTTCATTACCCCAAGTAAATCTCAAATACGTTAACAGTTATTCCTCATTTCCTTCCTTTCTTCAGCCTCTGGAAATCCTGTATCTACTTTGTGTTTTTATGGATTGGCCCATTATGAGTATTTCCTATGGGATTATAAAGTGTGTGGACATTTTTTTTTTTTTTTTTAGGTGGCCAAAGGACTGGAGCTTCAGCTACAGCATCAGTCCTTTCAATGAATATTCTGGGTTGATTTCTCTTAGGACTGACTGGTTGGATCTCCTTGTAGTGCAAGGGACTCTCAAGAGTCTTCTCCAGCACCACAGTTCTAGGTCATTAATTCTTTGGTGCTCAATATTGTTATGAAAATTCATTTAGACATAGATTTTCAATTCTTTTGAAAATTGTCAGGTTAAATGGAAAGCCTTTGGTTAACCCTTTGAGGAACTGTCAGAAGGTTTTCCAAGGAGGTTGCACTGTTTTGCACTGAGATCAGGAGTATACAGATTTCCAATTCTCCACATTGTTGTCAAAAGTTCTTATGTCTTTTTGCTTGAAGTTATCTTACTGTGTATGAAGTGGCATCTCGATGTGGTTTTGATTTGCAATTTCCTGCTACTAAGGATGTTGTACATCTTTTCCTGTCATTATTGGTCATCTGTATATCTTCTTCGGAGCAATACTATTCAAAGACGGCTTATTTTTCTTCAAGTTGTCTTTTTATTTCTGAGTTACAAAACTTAAAAAAAAATAAATTCTAGATATAAACCCCTTATCAGACATAGGATTTGCAAATATTTGCTCTCATTCCCTAAGTCGTTTTTTTTCACTTTCTTCGTGGTGTCCTTTGAAGCACAAAGATGTTTAATTTTGATGAAATTTAATTTATCTATTTTCTTTTATCATTTGTGCTTCATATTTGGTTTCTGATATACCTAAGGGATTGTTGGGATTTAGAAAAACCGTGCTGTCTATCAAATGGTCTGGCTTCAAAGATTGTTATCTCACCATGGACTTAAGAAAGTCCAAACTCAAGGCTGATCAATGACCTCTTTGAGGCTATAATCCTTTATGGAAGGTCTGCTATCAGGGTTAAGGGATAGAGTAGATTGCTTTTTGCTAGGGTGGACAAGAGACATATGAAGACTTTTTTCAACTTGAGTCGGGTTTAGATAGAACGATGTCCAGTCCCTAGGGTATCACAGATTGACCCAATAAAGGTATAAAGTTGAAAGGGCTGGTTGCAATCTGAGCTAGAGCAGAAAGTGTGTGGTAAACAATTGAATGTTAAACCAAAGATGAATTGTATTGTCCCATGGAGAAGCTATTATATGTTTGTTGCAGAAGGCAGGAAGATTATTCCTCCTGGGTTTTTACAAACACTCATCTAGACTGTAGTTTAGAGAAATGATTGTGAAAAGTGGGCCTAGAGGAAAGGACCCATTGCTATAGAGGGTCTATAGCAATGAATTAGGTGAGACGGCTTAAATGCGAGCCTTGGTAGCTATAGTGGGACAAAGAAGGATGGCCCAGATGCTTTGGCGCTGGATCTGTTGAGTCCTTGGCACTGCTGAGATGCAAGGTGGAAGCTGACAAAAAGAGCAAGAAAACAAGCTAGTTTCAATGAGAAAAATCTCTCTGATTAAATAAATAAAATATCATTTTAAAGTAATCGTGGTACATTGTTCTCATGTTCCAAAGGGATTGTAGCTTCCTTAATCAAAGTGACCTAAATTACATTGTTTTTGAAAATTATTCCTGCAAATATTTTTTCAGCTCCCAAGGAAGGATACTTCTGAAAAGGGGAATATATTCATTTTGCCATTTTGACTTGAGCTCTAATGGAGAAGAGTCTGCATTCTATTTGCAGTTCTTCATGGCAACATCTTAAAATTCTCATTTCTCTATGCAAATGAAGTGCACCTTAAATGGTTGTATGTGTTTTCCTCTTGAAGACAGGAAAAAAAAAAAAAAGGCTGTGTATGTGTGACTGCAATAGCATATGAGGCAGTACTCTTTGGTACTGTATTTTTGTTCTTATATATTGCTCCACGGTAGGCCCTAGAGGTTCCAAAAGATATTAAATTTGTACAGCAGACTTACGAAGTGAGAGGAAGTTCATATTTTCTGGCTTTTCTTCCCACAAGCCCTAGTGATTTAACCTCTGAAGAGCAAAGATAGCTCACTTAAGCTTCAGGTTTAAAGAATTCAAAGAAAAGACATATATATCTTCTAAGATATATACGTATATGTAATGAAGTGATTATAATACCATTGTGTAATGAAATCTCCTTGAGGGCTAGTTCTAATTGTACACTGGGTCATGGGTTTTTTATGTTTGTTTTGTTTTGATATAATTTTGTCAGGGACCTTTAAGAAATGGGATGGAAGCCATGGACTCTTTCCTGCTACCTTTTGCGAACAGATTGAGGGGTCATGCAGATTTTCTGAAGACACAATCTCTATTGCTCTGTGCAGAGGCTCCAGCAGCAGCATGCTTGAGTGCTGTGCACACTCTTGGAGAATAGTCTCAGGATGGTCACATTGGCATGACTGTCTGAAAATCATAAACATAAATTACATTAAACAATAAAACACAAAAATTCGTAGCAGAGGAAGGATGCCTTGTATATATTAACAAGGAAGTTTGTTAATAAGAGAGTGAGTAACTTCTCACATTTTAATCACTTTTCAATGGTCACGGTGCAGTCAGCTCTTTATTATTCCCAAATAATATAACAAAGTTATATCAGTTCAGTTCAGTCACTCAGTCTTTGCGACTCCATGAACTGCAGCACACCAGGCCTCCGTGTCCATCACCAACCCGTGGAGTTTACTCAAACTCATGTCCATTGAGTTGGTGATGCCATCCAACCATCTTGTCCTCTGTTGTCCCCTTCTCCTGCCCTCAACCTTTCCTAGCATCACGGTCTTTTCACACGAGTCAGCTCTTCATAACAAATGGCCAAAATATTGGAGTTTCAGCTTCAACATCAGTCCTTCCAATGAATATTTGGGATTGATTTCCTTTAGGATGGACTGGTTTGATCTTGCAGTCCAAGGGACTCCCAAGAGTTTTCTCCAACACCACAGTTCAAAAGCATCAGTTCTTTGGTGCTAAGCTTTCTTTATAGTCCAACTCTCACATCCATACATGACTACTGGAAAAACCATAGCCTTGACTAGATGGACTTTGTTGGCAAAGTCCATCTGCTTTTTAATATGCTGTCTTTAGTTCTTCACTTTCTGCCATAAGGGTGGTGTCATCTGCATGTCTGAGGTTATTGATATTTCTCCCGGCAATCTTAATTCCAGCTTGTGCTTCCTCCAGCCCAGCATTTCTCATGATGTACTCTGCATATAAGTTAAATAAGCAGGGTGACAATATATAGCCTTGACGTACTCCTTTCCCTATTTGGAACCAGTGTGTTCCATGCCCAGTTCTAACTGTTGCTTCCTGACCTGCATATAGGTTTCTCAAGAGGCAGGTCAGGTGGTCTGGTGTTCCCATCTCTTTNCCCAGCATTTCTCATGATGTACTCTGCATATAAGTTAAATAAGCAGGGTGACAATATATAGCTTTGACATACTCCTTTCCCTATTTGGAACCAGTGTGTTCCATGCCCACTTCTAACTGTTGCTTCCTGACCTGCATATAGGTTTCTCAAGAGGCAGGTCAGGTGGTCTGGTGTTCCCATCTCTTTCAGAATTTTCCACAGTTTGTTTGATCCACACAGTCAAAGGCTTTGGCATAGTCAATAAAGCAGAAGTAGATGTTTTTCTGGAACTCTCTTGCTTTTTTTGATAATCCAGCGGATGTTGTCAATTTGATCTCTGGTTCCTCTGCCTTTTCTAAATCCAGCTTGAACATCTGGAAGTTCATGGTTCACATACTGTTGAAGCCTGGCTTGGAGAATTTTGAGCACTACTTTGCTGATGTTTGAGAAGAGTGCAATTGTGTGGTAGTTTGAGCATTTTTGGCATTGCCTTTCTTTGGGATTGGAATGATAAATGACCTTTTCCAGTCCTGTGGCCACTGCTGAGTTTTCCAAATTTGCTGGCATATTGAGTGCAACAGTTTCACAGCATCATCTTTTAGGATCTGAAATAGCTCCATTGGAATTCCATCACCTCCACTAGCTTTGTTCATAGTGATGCTTCCTAATGCCCACTTGACTTTGCATTCCTGAATGTCTGGCTCTAGGCTGGTGATCATACCATCGTGATTATCTGGATCATGAACATCTTTTTGGTATAGTTCTTCTGTGTATTCTTACCACCTCTTCTTCATAGCTTCTGCTTCTGTTAAGTCCATACCGTTTCTGTCCTTTATTGTGCCCATCTTTGCATGAAATCTTCCCTTGGTATCTCAAATTTTCTTGAAGAGATCTCTAGTATTTTCCATTCCATTGTTTTCCTCTATTTCTTTGCACTGATCACTGAGGAAGGCTTTCTTACTCTTCTTGCTCTTTTTTGAAAATCTGCATTCAAATGGATATATCTTTCCCTTTCTCTTTTGCTTTTTGCTTCTCTTCTTTTCACAACTATTTGTAAGGCCTCCTCAGACAGCCATTCTGCTTTTTTTTTGCATTGGTTTTTCTTGGGAATGGTCTTGATTCCTGTCTCCCTATGCAGTGTCATGAACCTCCATCCATAGTTCATCAGGAACTCTATCAGATCTAGTCCCTTAAATCTATTTCTCACTTCCATTGTATAGTCATAAGGATTTGATTCAGGTCATACCTGAGTGGTCTAGTGGATTTTCCTACTTTCTTCAATTTAAGTCTGAATTTGGTAATAAGGAGCTCATGAACTGAGCCACAGTCAGCTCCTTGTCTTGTTTTTCCTGACTCTATAGAGCTTCTCCATCTTTGGTGGCAAAGAATATAATCAATCTGATTTTGGTGTTGACCATCTGGTGATGTCCATGTGTAGAGTCTTCTCTTGTGTTGTTGGAAGAGGGCATTTGCTATGACCAGTGAGTTCTCTTGGCAAAACTCTGTTAGCCTTTGCCCTGCTTCATTCCATATTCCAAGGCCAAATTTGCCTGTTACTCCAGGTGTTTCTTGACTTCCTACTTTTGCATTCCAGTCCCCAGTGATGAAAGGGACATCTTTTTTGACTGTTAGTTCTAGAAGGTCTTGTAGGTCTTCATAGAACCATTCAACTTCAGCTTCTTCAGTGTTACTGGTTGGGGCACAGATTTGGATTACAGTGATATTAAATGGTTTGCCTTGGAAACGAACAGAGATCATTCTGTCGTTTTTGAGATTGCATTCAAGTATGGCATTTTGGACTCTTTTGTTGACTATGATGGTTACTCCATTTCTTCTAAGGGATTCTTGCCCATGGTAGTAGATATAACGGTCATCTGAGTTAAATTCACCCACTCCAGTCTGTTTTAGTACACTGATTCCTAAAATGTCAACGTTATATTGTTGACAAAGTTATATAGTAGGATATAAATCACAAAGTGTGGTGATGGGATAAGCTATATCTTTTGTTTATCTTTTTAGAGCTAGGCGTTGCAAATCACATACCTAAATCAAGGTCTTTTTGTGTGTGCTCAGTCACATCTGATTCTTTGCAACCCCATGAACCATATCCTGCCAGATTCTTTTCTATCCCCAGAATTCCTCAGTCAGGAATAGTGGGAGTGGGTTGCCATTTTCTTCTCAGGGGGTCTTCCCAACCCAGAGATTGAACCTGCTTCTCTTTCATCTCTTGCATCTCCTGCATTGGCAGGCTGATTCTTTACTGTTGCACCGCCTGGGAATTCCCAATCAAGGTCCACTGAACATGAATTACTTTCAACATTTTACTCGTGTTTCACATCGGCAAAATTAAATAAGTGTTGTGTTCTGAGAGCATGTTTACTAGACTGCAGGTAGAAGTCACGTACAGGTGCTGATCCTATAGGCAGAAAATAAAATTAGGATGTGTTTAGTCTATCCTTAAGCTCCCGCTCTGGTGACAGGGCTGTCTGTGTACTCATGGGTTTTAGTGTCCTTCAGCAAGCAGCTTCTGTCCCAGGATCTAGCTCATTGTTACCTGGATTGATGAGCCCAAGACTGAAGATCACGATATGGACTCCCCATGGCCTCTGATGTGACAGGGATCCAGAGAGGAGACGTGTCTGTGAGGAGTGAGCAGGTCCACAACACTTGACTTTGAACTACAGAAAAAGCAGAAGAGGGAAGCTTTGTGAGAGGCAATGCTCATGGCAGGAGCCCCATGAATGGTTGTGCAGGTTGTTCCTGTGCCAAGGAGCCTCCTGGAGAGGTGTACAACTGTGATCTAACTTCCGTTCTGCCCTTGGTGCACGACTATGTCCACACGCAGGAGACTCTTGTCTCCGATCTGATGAATGCACTTTGTAGGTTCATGGTGCCTGTGGTTCAAAGTCAGTGACTGTCACAGTCTTCGTAGACCAGGACTGGAGTCGACAAGAAGAAGGGCGCAGGGGACCCAAGTCTGAGTGAAACAAGGGTACTTTATTTGCAGAAACGCATGCTTATATATCTTCAATAAAATGATTACTCATCCATTAAAAAGAATGCAATTCCACCAGTTGCAATAAAATGGATAGTCCTTTAAGTACAAGGTCACTGAAGAGAGTCACTGAAGGGGGTAACTGAAGGGAATCCAAGCAGGTGTTCTATTCCATGATCGCAGTCCAGAGAACTGCATGCAGCTCGGGTTGTTCCTGTTTTCCAGGAACTGATAAGGAACAGAGTCCTTGAGAAATGGCACACAAGGGAAGACAATATATTGGATCCCTTAAAGTTGAATGTCCCCTGACAAGTGAAAAATACTGATGTCCTTCCAAAGTCAGTGGAACAGGTTCCAACACCACTGAATCAACACTGAGAGAGAATGAGAGGAAGGCAACATGAAAATCAGGCCAACCCTGAAGCCTTCAGGTCGTGTCAGCTCTCCTTTGAAACAAGACATTACCTTGGGAAGTAAAAAAAAAAGTGGAGGGGAGAGTCAGCCCATTCAGGAAATTCAAGATGAAATTATCTAAATATTTACTCAGCTGAGACTGATCATCCTGAAAGAAATGATGGGAAGTCAAGACTCTGCTGTGACTCAAATTGTCGAGTTTCTGTCCTCAATTCCTCCTGCAGCAGACACACCCAGCCTTTGAAACTTGTTCGGTTTCATGTAGAAGATGATGCACTTATAACAAAGAACCCTGCTGTTTCTGCAGGACAAACTGTAGGACATAACCGTTGACTTGTATGTTATATCTGTTCTCCTCTTATAGTCTATAAGCCTCTCTATGCCACAGTTATGTTTTTATTCAAGTATTCAAGAATGTCTTCAAAAAAAAAAAGTGGAGGGGAGAGTCAGCCCATTCAGGAAATTCAAGATGAAATTATCTAAATATTTACTCAGCTGAGACTGATCATCCTGAAAGAAATGATGGGAAGTCAAGACTCTGCTGTGACTCAAATTGTCGAGTTTCTGTCCTCAATTCCTCCTGCAGCAGACACACCCAGCCTTTGAAACTTGTTCGGTTTCATGTAGAAGATGATGCACTTATAACAAAGAACCCTGCTGTTTCTGCAGGACAAACTGTAGGACATAACCGTTGACTTGTATGTTATATCTGTTCTCCTCTTATAGTCTATAAGCCTCTCTATGCCACAGTTATGTTTTTATTCAAGTATTCAAGAATGTCTTCTACACAGAGGATGCTCAATACATTTGCACCGAAGTGTTTCACTAATAGCTTAGGATGTAACAAAGCATGTTTATCTCTTTCTCTAGAAGACTGGCTGCCTTTTCAGTCTCCAGACAACATGTCTTTGTTTTCATCACATTTTATATCTTTGTTGTCAATGT
>SJYX01001204.1:6625-17746 GCA_006410675.1 Oreotragus oreotragus | reverse complement strand
TCACCTCTTTTTGTGTGTATCTAGAAAAAAATAGGACCTTAGAGGAAATGAAGGGATCAGGATGGGAGAGGAGAGGACAGGAGAAGTGGAGGTGAGTAGAGCCTATATACCCATTCAGAAATTCTTACACAACAGAACATCCACCATGCGGGAAACCTTTTTGCCAGAGGATCTGGGAGAAAGATGACAGACGTCTATGCAACTGACACTTAGATCCTGGCACATGAGGTTAAGGCTTTAGCGAAAAGAGAAGACAAAGTCTGTCTCCCAGTTTACAAAGGAAAGGGCTATACATGAAGAGAAAAAAGTCACTCTGAGGCAGGAGAGTGCCCCAGTGGGTCCTGGATCAGTGATTCAGCATATCTGGCATAGGACATTTTAAGTCAGACACAGGCTGGCATTTCTCCCTAGCCCCTTGTCTCAGCACTTGGGAGCTTATGACAAGGTTTAGGCAGAGGAGTTTGGAACTGGGTGGGTGGCATTCCTCTTGGATGAGAGCCTCCTCCCAACTCAGACAGAAGTAGCTCAGCAAATTGATGCCTGTGTCAGCTGCAGTTGAAACACTTGCCTCTCAGTCAAGGTGGCAAGCTGAGCTGACACAGGATGCTCACCCCCAACAACCACCAGTTCAATTACACAGAAATGCTCTATAAAACTGACCAAAAGTTTTTCTTCTCTTTAGCCAAACTGGAGTGGGGCACCCACAAGTGATGGAAATGAAAAAAGAAAGAGAGAGAAAAGAAGGAAGGTAGGTGAAAAGAGAGAAAGAAAGAAAACGGCCTGAAATAACTGAAACTATAGGGCCCCAGAGCAGGTGGATGCATCCACATCCCACCATACACAAGCTTCCCCCACAAAAACACCTCTCACTAAAGTTAGGCTTACTATCAAAAGTTATAAGGCATGTAAGGAAATAAATCATGATGAGGAAGTCTCTGGATTTGACAACCAAGAGGAATCAGAAATCAGGGTCTATGATTAATAGAAAAATATAAGAGGCGTAAAGCAAGGACACTTTAAATGTATCCTCCCAAAAGAGGAACTGGGGTGGTGGGGGCGAAGCAGGTGGTATTTTAAAATGAACCAAATAAAAATGCTGGAAATTTAAGACTTAGTTGTTGATCTAAGAATCATGGTCAAATTAAATAGTGGACTAGACATAGCACAGTATCTCAGAAGAGTGAGTAAAGGAAATGAATTAAGCTATACTTAGGGACACAGTTGTGAAAATTCAGAATATCAGGAATAAGAAAACCATCTTAAAATAAGTAAAAAATAATTATAAATCCATGGCAATGAGACTGACATCAATACCAACAAATACCAGAAGACTTTGTGATCATATCTTCAAAGTTCAGAGGAAAAATAATTTTCAAGCTAGAATTTTACACCCAGCTAGGCTATCATTTCAAAGTAAGGACAAGATGAAGGCTTTCCAGGGACCAGCATAGACGATACTAGCCATTCCAGCTGTCGTTGTGCTCAGAAAGCACAATGTGACTATATGAGCCACTCAGAATTCCCTCAGTGGAAAAGGTTCATGTCTGAGGAACTAGAGATCTTGTTGACCTTACTAGGTGGGTATTTTCCAACCTAATAGTCCCTAGAAATATTCCTAATATTTCCAAGAAAGTACTACCGAGGATTATACTCAGACACTCAAGAACAAGTGGGCCCTTGAAGATCAAGCATCATCTTAGCTTTAGTGCTTTTTATACATCAAAATTACTTCATTAGTTTGAGAAGCACAAAGATAACAACACATTCTAGGTAGGCAGAGGGACCAGCTAAATCTACACTGTCCTCAACCTCGGATGCAAACCTACATGAATATCCTGATCAAGTCTTTTTGTATACAGGAGCAGAAAACCCACCGTAAAATTTGGGGCCTCTCTGTCAGCTGCTTACTCCTCAACTAAAAATGGTTGTGCCACCCAAATCCAACTCTGCGTGAACTTTTAGTTAAAGTATCTATTACACTCTAAGCAGAACATATGTTTCTCTTAAATTATTCTCATGAGAATCTGATTGATTTTTCTAATCACTAATCAGCAGAAAGTTTTGTCCCCCTTAGTAAAGGGTTCACCTGTGATCCAATTAGTTCTGTCCCTGCAGTAGACTTGGCTATTCAACATCCAATCTATTACCATCACTTTTTCCTGCTAAATAAGTGTATCCACCGTTCAAGGGATATATTTTGATCGACGTAAGTCAATCATAATGGCTTATTCCCTTTCCCAGTGATTGGTTTAGAGAAAAGAGCATATGATCCAGTTTCTACTGCTGCTGCTGCTGCTAAGTCGCTTCAGTCATGTCCAACTCTGTGCGACCCCAGAGATGGCAGCCCACTGTAAAGCAAGGACACTTTAAATGTATCCTCCCAAAAGAGGAACTGGGGTGGTGGGGGCGAAGCAGGTGGTATTTTAAAATGAACCAAATAAAAATGCTGGAAATTTAAGACTTAGTTGTTGATCTAAGAATCATGGTCAAATTAAATAGTGGACTAGACATAGCACAGTATCTCAGAAGAGTGAGTAAAGGAAATGAATTAAGCTATACTTAGGGACACAGTTGTGAAAATTCAGAATATCAGGAATAAGAAAACCATCTTAAAATAAGTAAAAAATAATTATAAATCCATGGCAATGAGACTGACATCAATACCAACAAATACCAGAAGACTTTGTGATCATATCTTCAAAGTTCAGAGGAAAAATAATTTTCAAGCTAGAATTTTACACCCAGCTAGGCTATCATTTCAAAGTAAGGACAAGATGAAGGCTTTCCAGGGACCAGCATAGACGATATTAGCCATTCCAGCTGTCGTTGTGCTCAGAAAGCACAATGTGACTATATGAGCCACTCAGAATTCCCTCAGTGGAAAAGGTTCATGTCTGAGGAACTAGAGATCTTGTTGACCTTACTAGGTGGGTATTTTCCAACCTAATAGTCCCTAGAAATATTCCTAATATTTCCAAGAAAGTACTACCGAGGATTATACTCAGACACTCAAGAACAAGTGGGCCCTTGAAGATCAAGCATCATCTTAGCTTTAGTGCTTTTTATACATCAAAATTACTTCATTAGTTTGAGAAGCACAAAGATAACAACACATTCTAGGTAGGCAGAGGGACCAGCTAAATCTACACTGTCCTCAACCTCGGATGCAAACCTACATGAATATCCTGATCAAGTCTTTTTGTATACAGGAGCAGAAAACCCACCGTAAAATTTGGGGCCTCTCTGTCAGCTGCTTACTCCTCAACTAAAAATGGTTGTGCCACCCAAATCCAACTCTGCGTGAACTTTTAGTTAAAGTATCTATTACACTCTAAGCAGAACATATGTTTCTCTTAAATTATTCTCATGAGAATCTGATTGATTTTTCTAATCACTAATCAGCAGAAAGTTTTGTCCCCCTTAGTAAAGGGTTCACCTGTGATCCAATTAGTTCTGTCCCTGCAGTAGACTTGGCTATTCAACATCCAATCTATTACCATCACTTTTTCCTGCTAAATAAGTGTATCCACCGCTCAAGGGATATATTTTGATCGACGTAAGTCAATCATAATGGCTTATTCCCTTTCCCAGTGATTGGTTTAGAGAAAAGAGCATATGATCCAGTTTCTACTGCTGCTGCTGCTGCTAAGTCGCTTCAGTCATGTCCAACTCTGTGCGACCCCAGAGATGGCAGCCCACCAGGCTCCCCCGTTCCTGGGATTCTCCAGGCAAGAACACTAGAGTTGGTTGCCATTTCCTTCTCCAATGCATGAAAGTGAAAAGTGAAACTGAAGTTACTCTGTCGTGTCTGACTCCTAGTGACCCCATGGACTGCAGCCTACCAGGATCCTCCATCCATGGGATTTTCCAGGCAAGAGTACTGGAGTGGGTTGCCATTGCCTTCTCCTCAGTTTCCACTAGTGATTCCTAAAAGAAAGTCTGTGGGAAGATTCTAAAACAGATTTCTTCTCTCATAATGAGAAGACAGCAAAATCTACAGAGCCATGCCCCAAGAAACACACACACACACCCCTTTCCTCCTCTAAGCATAGAAACTATGAAAGTCACTCAGTCATGTCCAACTCTTTGTGATCTCATGGACTGTAGAGTCCATGGAATTCTCCAGGCCAGAATACTGGAGTGGGTAGCCTTTCCCTTCTCCAGGGAATCTTCCCAACCCAGGAATGAACCAGGGTCTCCTGCATTGCAGGTGGATCCTTTACCAACTGAGCTATCAGGGAAGCCCCTCCTCTAAGCATAATCAAGATTTAAAATGCTGATTGAAAACACTGAAGCTAGGTTGCTACCAGCCTGAAGATGAAGGAAAGAAGAGAAGCCTAGGAAAAGTAAAGCCAGAACACTAAATTTTTGCTTATTTTCAGACATTCCATCTCTAAACTCTTTGTGATATATGATAGTTAGCTTTCTTTATTACATAAGCAAATTTCAGTATAGATTTACTACTACTCCCTGGTAGCTCTGCTAGTAAAGAATCTGCTTGCAATGCAGAAGAGCCTGGTTTGATTCCTGGGTCAGGAAGATCCACTGGAGAACGGATAGGCTACCCACTCCAGTATTCTTGGGCTTCCTTGGTGGCTCAGCTGGTAAAGAATCTGCCTGCAGTGCAGGAGACCTGGGTTCGATCCCTGGGTTGGGAAGATCCCCTGGAGAAGGGGATGGCTACCCACTCCAGTATTCTGACCTGAAGAAGTCCATGGACTGTATAGTCCATGGGGTCACAAAGAGTCAGACATGACTGAGCAACTTTCACTTTGCTTCACTTCAAAGCCAATGCATTTTAATCCAAAGAAACATGGACACCCAGGCCAGGCTTTCTCAGAGGCCTTGAGTGGGTACAGTTCCCACAGAAATATCCACTGTGCCAAGTGGGTTTGGTAGACTTGAGGAACATGAGGAATAAAGAATATCCTAGGACATCCCAAGAGAATAAAAGTGACAAAGAACAGATTCGCTTGAAGCATGAGTAGGGATGATTCCGGATGCAGCGTGAAGGTTGTCATTTTGATTGTCATCTAGTCTAGTGTGCACATATAGACTTGTGTTTGAGTCCAGTGCAAGTGCATTACAAAAACAGACAAAATGTACTAATGACAATAATAGTCCTCCCCTTATCTGTGGTTTCACTTTCTGTGGTTTCAGTTATCCTCCATCAACCATGGTCCAAAAATATTAAAAGGAAAATTTCAGATACATAAACTTTAAATTATGCACCGTTCTGAGCAGCATGATGAAATCTCATGCCATCCCACTCTGTCCCACTCTGTCCTCTCCAGGAAGTGAATCATCCCTTTGTCCAGCATTTTCCTCCCATCAGTCACTTAGTAGCCATCCTGGGTATCAGATCAACTGTCCTGATATAAAAGTGCTTGTATTCAAGTAACCTTTATTTTACTTAATAATGACTCCAATGCACAAGAGTACTGATGAAATTCAGATATGCCAGGAAGAAGCCATAAAGTGTTTCCTTTAAGTGAAAAGGTGAAAGTTCTTGACATAGAAAAGAAAAAATACACTAAGACTTATGATCAGAATGCCTTTTCTATCTGTGAAATTGTGGAGGAGGAAAAAGAAGTGTGTGCTGGTTGTGCTATCATACCTCAAAATGTAGAATTTATAGCCACAGAGCATGATAAATGTACTTTTATTAGTATCTTGTTACAATTACTCTATGTTGTTATTAGTTATCATTTAACAAGTATCTCACTGCATCTAATTCACAGATTAAACTTTATCTTAGGCATGTATGTATAGAAAAAATACAGTATACATAGAGTTAAGAACTATCCGAGGGTTCAGGTATCCACTGGGGCTTTTGGAACATATCCCCATGGATAACAGGGAACTAATCTTAATGGCATCCTGAGAGGTTCTAGTAGTCTGGTGCTATGACCTAGCCATGTCAGGAGACTAGAGTGAAGCCTCCTTGGAGGGAAGAGAGGTCTTTGAATCGCGGGTATTAAATGGGCACAAATGTCTCCCTGTTTGGAGCCAGGGACAATGATTGGATATTAAAGGTCAGACAGATTCCAACTGTCTGTGCTGAGAACCGGGGCTTCCCAGGTGGCGCTAGTGGTAAAGAACCTGCCTGCTAAGGCAGGAGACGTAAAACACGCGAGTTGGATCCTTGGGTCGGGAAGACCCCCTGGAGGAGAGCATGGCAACCCTCTCCAGTACTCTTGGCTGGAGAATCCCATTGACAGAGGAGGCTGGCAGGCTATGGTCCATAGGGTCTCTAAGAATCAGACACAACTGAAGTGACTTAGTACAGCACGCCCCTGCTGAGAAGGACTCAGGCATGAGAGACTCCCTTGGTGAGCAAGCAGTGTTGGTCAGGAACTGGCTGGGGCCAGGCAGCACCCATGCCACACACCGGCCCTCCCAAATCCCTTTTAAGACCTCAGCCAACCACCACCTGCACCACAGGGAGGATGCATTCCCTCCAACACATCACGTATTCAAAAATCTTATGTTTTATTCTTCAAGCTCTTAAACAAGGATACACTTACAAAAGTGCACTGTCTCCAACCAATTCAGGCATTGCTGAACAATCCTTCAAGCACAAGAGCCATTCTCATCACATTTATTGTGCCTCGCCAATCCTCAACTTGACACTCCTCAACTTGCTCTTTCTTGAAAATCAACAGCACTCCACCTAGTGAATTTTACTTCAGAATTTTAGCATTATTGTTATTTTAGGATTTTTCTTGTCTCCCTGCTTTCATCCTAAAGATTTTAACCATGAGTAGCTTTGACGTACTTCAAAACTGCTTTTGATCTTTCAGGGAGCTTTTGGAGAGGGTCCAACTTCACAGCGTCCCTATGAAATAAGGCCATGGATTTACCTTCCTCAAATATTTCTTGAGTACCTACTTTGTACCGGGCACCGTGGCAGATACAGAGATGAATAAAGAAGGAAAAGAAAATATCACTTGTTGAGATTCTGCTGTGATATGTAATGTCCCAACACCATGCCAGGGAAATGGAAGTGCCTCAGCTCATTTCATCCCCATAGCAACATCCCCGAGCTTCATTCTCACAATTAGAGCTGAGGAAATTGAGACTCAGAGAGGTTACATGACTTGTCCAGTCATTCTTCTAGTGATGAGTGGAGTTGGCATTAGAATCATGTCTGTCTGACTTGTGGACAAAAATGTTGCCTGTCACATCATTAAAAAAAGGATGTTGGAGCCATCAAGCCATCAACCAACTCGGTCCCTGACTTGGACACCCTATGGGGATTCAGGATGGAGACAAATGGGACACTGGCGCTAGATAACTGAGGTGTGTGTCAAAGGAATGATTTAAAGGAGCCCAGACTCTTACATCTTCCCATGCATAGAAAGGCACTAAATGCATTAACCTGAGACGTCTGGTTTTCTCTAATTAGCAGTAACCTTTTGGTGTTCCATCTCTCGGGGCATTTTTGTTTGAACTGTTCTATGTTATGGCTCCTGGCTTACCCCTTCAGATCAGTCCCTCAGAGCTGTCTCCAGGGCTTAAGTCCTCAGTAAATGTACTGAATAAAACATAATTCTCTGTTTTTAGGGTGTGGACTTCTTTTCAGTCAACAGACTCAGAGCCCATAGTGTTTCAGTGCACCAAGACAATGGACCAAATGAGAAGGGAGGCTCAAAGGAAAGGTCGAGGAGGAATCCTGGGAAATTTGGAGTCAAACTATTTGCTAGTGAGTTGTATAAAACCAAGCCAGTTACTAACCTTTCTCAGCCTCAGCAGCCCAGTCAACATGGGCTAACACCTACCTCGCAAGGTTGTTTTGAGGATTTAAAATCTTATGTATAAAAACAACTAGCACATGGAACTAGCCTGCAAAGAATAATTACTGTTATTCATAGCTGTCCAAAGAGTCGGACACAAGTGAGCTCTAACACTTTCATGCGCTTCGTCTCTCAGTCATGTCCAACTCTCTGTGACCCCATGGACTGTAACCCTCCAGGATCCTCTGTTCATGGAGATTCCCCAGGCAAGAATACTGGAGTGGTTGCATCTTCCAGGGGATCTTCCCAATCCAGTGATCGAACCCAGGTTTCCCCCATTGCAGGTAGATTCTTTACCTTGTGAGCAGGAAAGCCCCAAAGCCCCTGGCGTGAGGAAGCTCCCAAAGGGGGACTGGCCACGGGGGCCCACAGATCAGGGCCTCAGCATGAGCTCTCTTTCCCTCTTCCCTCTCTCGGGCAGCGTGTCCCCCCCACATCCCCCAGCCCCCGGCCTCAGACGCAGAGGTGGGGGGACACCGTGTCTTTCAGAGCTATGCAAATTGCCATTTCTTATAAATATAGATATAGAAAACACTTTCATAGCTTTGTAAATTACCATTTCTCAAAGAGACAGGAGCCATTTTCCTACATACCAAGTTCTCAAGTTTATGGGTATAAATTCTAGAATCTAAGATAACAGAATTTTGCTATATGGCTTTGAGAAAGCCTGTGTTTGTCTCAAGAATCCCCAGAAAGTCTGTAAGAAGAGGAAAGCCCAAATAAGAGGTAAGTTCAGAGACTCATTTCCCACTCTCACATCCTTATTCAGGGTAGATATTGAGCAAGAATGCCAAGAGGACCCACCATTGTTGGAGCCTGCTTGTGAATGGTCTGGCCCCCTGGAATAGCCATGGGCCATGAGAGGAAGGAAGGCTATTATTTAAACTGCCTGGAGTGTGTGCACTCAATCATGTCAGAATCTTTGCGACCCTGTGAACTGTAGCCCACCAGGCTTCTCTGTCCATGGGATTCTCCAGGCAAGAATACTGGATCAAGACTGAACCCACATCTCTTGTGTCTCCAGCACTGGCAGGCAGATTCTTTACTGCTGAGCCGCCTGGGAAGCCCCAAACTGCCTGGAATCCTACCGCAAATCTTTACAGAAAAACAGACTCACATTGGATCAGGCTTTCATGGGTCTCCAGGGAGTGCTGATTTTGTTTGTTAATGTCACAACAAATGTGTCCCTGAATGAGAGAACTGACAGGACACCTGTCTCTGCATTGAAACCTGATTAAAAGCAAGTCCAGCCCCTACTATTCTCAGGAGTCTTCACAGTTTCTAAGCTGTTTAGTCCTTTGTGATTTAGTCATTTCTATGGCAGGAAGGTTTCATCCTTGTTTCTTCTAGGGATAATCTATCCACAGCACAGCATGAATACTTAAGGAACGGGCTGCCTCTCAAATAGAGACGATTGCCTAAGTGGAAGGACTTGATAGGAATGAAAATGCATCCCCATGACACCAAAACCCATCCCAACAAATAAGGATTTTTACCTACCTCCTGTCCCTGACACTGTGAATTCTCCTCTGGAGGCAGAGTGGCTGGCAGGCAGCACCCTAAACGTTTTCACGAAAGAACTCCTCAAAAAGAGGGTAGTAGTGAGGTGGTTGCACAACACTGTGAATACACTAAAAACTACTGAGTTGTAGACTTTAAGGAGGTGACAATTGTGTCATACAAATTTCAGAAATGGGCTGTTTCCTGCCCTATCGGTAAACAAGGATGGCGCGGTCCTCGGAGGTTGCAGCCACCGCAGATGGTGAGCTGGTGAGCCCTGAGGGAACTCAGGGAAGAAAGCATACCTGCCCCCTAGCAGCCATCAGACTACAACCGCTCCCTAAGGCGAGCCCTGAGGAAGCTCAGGACGAGACGGCACAGGGTACTGGCCCCAGATAGCTGAGGCACAGATCAAAGGAACAATTTAGTAAGCCCAGACTCGAATGTTTCGTACATAGAAAAGTGCTAAATCCCTTAACTTGGGATATCTGGTTTTCTTTAATTAACAGTAACTTTTTGATGTTCCCACCTTCCTTTTGCTGCAAAAACTCCTAAATATCCCAGCTTCTCCCCTCATCCCCTCAGAGCAGTTTCTCAGCACCATCTGAAACACTGTCTCCCAGGCTGCAGCCCTCATTTTGCCCCAAATAAAGCCTAACTTACAGCTCTCACATTGCACAATTTTTTCCCCAACAATTATACCTCAAAAAACAATTTTTTAAACATGTTTTTAAAAATAGAGAAACTCAGCATTGGGAAACTTGTCCTTGGGAGGCCTGGAGAGCCTAGACTCAATTACACCTCTAGGTAGGAACTCATTGTACATTGCATTCTGTTGCACAATATATATATATACTTGTAATGTTTCAAGGGTTAAAGCTAGTTTAAATGATCAACCTCTATCCCCTCAGATATTTGAATAAAACTGATAGCCCAGGAAGATGTGCCTTGCTTTCCTGGCTATTTGGAGAACCTTGTGGCGGCACCACTTGCCCGTGGGCTTAAGAAGCTTGAGAAGACAGCCAGGCTTACCAGGAGGTGATCCTAGGTGTTAGCATCCCAGGATCTCAGGATGCTATCCCAGTGCTTACCAAAAAAATGTTGTCTGCTGTTCCAGTAAACAACAAATGCTGTCCACCATCAAGCCATCAGCCACAGCAGCCACCTCCAATGGTGCTCTATGAAAGGAATTCTGGATGAAGAGAAATGGGATCCTGGTCCTGGATAGTTAGGAAGCAAATCTAAGGAATAATTTCAATGAGTCCAAATTCTTGTCTTTTCATATATACAGAAAGCACTATTATTAACTTGAGATGTCTTTTGTGGTTAGCAGTAATCTTTCAATATTCAACTATGTTTGATTTTTTTTTTGTTCCAGCAAAAATTTCGTATATCCAGGCTCCTTTCTTACCTCTTTGAAACAGTTCATCAGAGTGTTGGCCAATTAGTAAATACCAAGAAACCCCTGCAGCTAATAAAGATTGGCCAATTAGTAAATACCAGGAAACCCCTGCAGCCAATCTGCCCTTGCCAACTTCCTGTCTTTGTTCTGAGCCTATAAATACTGCTGTAGTTCTGGGCTCAGGGCTCTCGTCAAGACTCCACTGTGCTGGATGAGACGGGAGCCCTAGCTCGAGCTAGCAATAAACCCCTTTTTGCTTTTGCATTGCTGTGGACGTCTTATTCTCTCAGTTTTGGGGACTCAGACTTCGGGCATAACATTTGGGGGCTCGTCCGGGATCCCTTTAACTGGGGAGAATAACACTCTCCCAGTAGAAGGGGTTTCCTCACTAGGAGGAAAGATATCTGAACACCGGTGTTAGGT
>SJYX01001202.1:202488-226703 GCA_006410675.1 Oreotragus oreotragus | reverse complement strand
GGACCTTGCTTCTATCACCAGTCACATCCACAGCTGGGTATTGTTTTTGCTTTGGCTCCATCCCTTCATTCTTTCTGGAGTTATTTCTCCACTGATCTCCAGTAGCATACTGGGCACCTACTGACCTGGGGAGTTCCTCTTCCAGTATCCTATCATTTTACCTTTTCATACTATTCATGGGGTTCTCAAGGCAAGAATACAGAAGTGGTTTGCCATTCCCTTCTCCAGTGGACTACATTCTGTCAGACCTCTCCATCATGACCCACCCATCTTGGGTTGCCCCACGGGCATGGTTTATTTTCATTGAGTTAGACAAGGCTGTGGTCCTAGTGTGATTAGATTGACTAGTTTTCTGTGAGTATGGTTTCAGTGTATCTGCCCTCTGATCCCTGCTTGCAACACCTACCATCTTACTTGGGCTTCTCTTACCTTGGGCATGGGGTATCTCTTCATGGCTGCTCCAGCAAAGCAGAATTTATTTAGAACCTCCAAATAGTCAAAATACTTGCAACAACTAACTTTATTCCATTCTTATAGGCAATGCTACCTAGAAATAGCACCTAAGTCTCTGCTGCTTCATCTGTGAATGTGGAGAGAAGACTGCCTGTAATATTAATCATAACATACAAGTTAGATAGAACAATTTCCCTATTTGCAGATGTTACCCTTCTGTTGGTAAATTTTATTGTTTCCAAGATCTGCACAACCTCCTCCCATTCGAATTCCCATTCTAGTTTCTTATTCATTCCTATAAAAATCCTCCCTTCTAACCAGACAGTGATGTTCACAGTCCCTTACTATGACTTTCGAGTGTAAATATTATCCTTAATTACTCCCACTCCCACTGTCCCCTTCTTAATTCCTAAGCTTTCTTCAAATTTTTGCCCAAGCCCCATTTCTTAGTAACATGTCCTGTCTTGTTTTTCTTTTTTTCCACCAATGAAGATGTACCATGGTGGAAGTAAGCTCAAGGTGTACAATGAGTTTTTTTGATACCCTTATGTATTGCAGGGTGATTACCACACATAGCTTTAGCTAGCACTTCTGTCACACCATTGTTGTGAGGGCATTTAAATTTCTTAGCAATTTTGAAGTATTTTATACTGTATTTTTGACTATACTCACTAAGCTGTACATAATATCTCCAAGATTTATTCATCTCCTAGTTGCAAGTTTGTGCCCTTTAATGTGTATTTCTTTAAAAATGTGACAGGGTCTCAAATTATTTTATGTGTTGTTTTCATCTCTGGTGCTTGGTACTTCAAAATTTCACATGAATAATTGATCAAGAAAGTATAGTTGAACTAAGTCATAAATGTTGCAATTCTAGCAAGCAAATTATCCTTGAATTTTCTAATAAGTGAATCCCTAGGAATTCCAAAAGGAGAATCAGACATCATATCATCTTTCAAGACATGTGTTGTCAGAGACCAGCCCTGTTCTGACCTGAAATAAATGAATTTTAGCATAGCCACCGCTGAGTAAGAGGTATGAGTCTGCTCCAAATATTATTTTGAATTAAGGGGTTCATGCTCCTCATTTCTTAAAAGTTATGCTAATCATTCCATAAAAGAAAATCAATAGAAATAAATGAATAAACTAATCTTTATTATAATTAAAACTATAAACCAAATGGATTTTTTTACACTATATTTAAAACAGAAAAACAAGCAGAAACTACTGTATATCATAAAGAAGTCTACTGAATATTCTATAATACACTGAATAGGAAAATAATTTGGAAAAGAATAGATTTGCTATTTTGATACTCATTTTTCTTTGGAAATACTTTTTGTTAATATCAAAATAGTAAATACAAGCTGCTGTAGTCTATTAACAATTAGCTGTTTAAGTGATGAAACACTTTCTCTGCAGTGGATCTGACCCTATCTGTTCTGATTTATCATAGATTTTGTCATTTGTATTTTCTGAAAATAGGCATTAGATAATTATGAAATGTATTTTTCTCTCATCAAAAACCAATGATTCTCTTAATTGCTTTAAAGTTTTGGGAAGATATCATGTCATATATTTCCCAAAATATATGAGATAACTGAAACAACTGTATTGTATGAAAAAATTAAAGTGCACTGGGGTTGTTTGCTGATAGTAGTAATATATTTCATTGGTTACCTCTCTTTTACTATCTTATTAATCACTTAAAGTAATTACTACAAGTACCCAACCTATTGAAAAACTTTGCATGAAATCTGTGACTCTGTGTCATATTTGCAGATGATCCATATAAACACAAATTTATTGTGTTTCAATGTCATAACAAGTGAATTTCAGAAGCATTTTGGCAGCAAATTGTAAAATACATTATATGATTTTGCTTTGCAAATTTATGTATTTTTCAGTTTAGTTTGAGACACTAAGCAAAGAAAAAGGGGAAGAAATCTCCAATATTTATACAGGTATATATTATTTTATTTCATTTTGTTTTAGTGCATTTCAAGATACTGTACAGTTTACAATTTGAAGGTTTGTGGCAATAAAGAGTTGCCAAATAGCAGTCTTTTTGAGCAATTACATGTTTTTAAATTTCAGTTCAGTCTCTCAGTTGTGACTGCTTTTTGCCACCGTGTGGACTTCAGCACACCAGGTCTCCCTGTCTATCACCAGCTTCAGGAGTTTACTCAGACTCATGTCCACTGAGTTCGTGAAGCCATCCAACAATCTCATCCCTGGTCATCCCCTTCTCTTCCCAACTTCAAACTGTCCCAGCATCAGGGTATTCAAATGAGTAAGTTTTTCATATCAAGTGGCCAGACTATTGGAGCTTCAGCTTCAGCATCAGTCCTTTCAATGAATTTTCAGGACTGATTGTCTTTAGGATTGACTAGGTGGATTTCCTTGCAGTCCAAAAAACTCTTAAGAGTCTTCATCAATAACACAGTTGAAAATCATCAATTCTTCGGTGCTCAGCTTTCTTTATAGTCCAACTCTCACATCCATAGACGACTACTGGAAAAACCATTACTTTGAACACGGACTTTTGTTGACGAAGTAATGTCTCTCTGCTTTTTAATGTGTTGTCTAGGTTGGTCATAGCTTTTCTATCAAGGAACAAGCGTCTAAAAAAGTTCATCACTGTTTCCACTGCCTCACCATTATTTTGTCATGAAGTGATGGTACCAGATGATATGATTTTAGTTTTCTGAATGTTGAACTTTAAGTCATTTTTTTCACTCTCCTCTTTCACTTTTATCAAGAGGCTCTTTAACTCTTCACTTTCTACCATAAGTGTGGTGTCATATGCATACCTGAGCTTAATGATATTTCTCCCAGCAATCTTCATTCCAGCTTGTGCTTCATCCAGCTCAGCATTTCGAATTATATACACTTTATATAAGTTAAATAAGCAGGGTGACAATATACAGCCTTGACGTACACCTTTTGTGATTTGGAACCAATCTGTTGTTACATGTCCAATTCTAACTATTGCTTCCTGACTTGTATGCAGATTTCTCAAGAGGCATGTCAGGTGGTCTGGTATTCCCATCTCTTTAAGAATTTTCCACAGTTTGTTGTGATCCACATAAAGGATTTTGCATAGTCAGTAAAGCAGAAGTAGATGTTTTTTTCTGGAACTCTCTTGCTATTTCGATGATCCAAAGTATGTTGGCAATTTGAATTCTGGTTCCTCTGCCTTTTCTAAATCTATCTTGGACATCTGGAACTTCACAGGTCACCTGCTGTTGCAGCCTCTGTTGGAGAACTGTGAGCATTACTTTGTTAGTGTGTGAGGTGAGTGCAATTGTGTGGTAGTTTGACTATTCTTTGGTATTGCCTTTCATAGGGATTGGAATGAAAACTGACCTTTTCCAGTCCTGTGGCCACTGCTAAGTTTTCCAAATTTGCTGGCATATTGAGTACATAATTTCACAGCATAATCTTTTAGGATTAGAAAGAGCTCAACTGGAATTCCATCACCTTCACTAGCTTTATTTGTAGTGATTCTTCCTAAGGCCCATTGGACTTTTCATTACAGGATGTCTGGCTCTAGGTGAGTGAACACACCATTGTGATTAACTGGGTGGTGAAGATTTTTTTTTTTTTTTTGTATAGTTCTTCTGTGTATTCTTGCTACCTCTTTTTAATATCTTCTGCTTCTCTTAGGTCCACACCATTTCTGTCCTTTATTGTGCTCATTTTTGCATGAAATATTCCCTTGTATCTCTAATTTTCTTGAAGAGATTTCTAGTCTTTCCCATTATATTGTTTTCCTCTATTTCTTTGCACTGGTTACTGAGGAAGTCTTTCTTATCTCTTCTTGCTATTCATTGGAACTCTGCATTCAAATGGGTATATCTTTCTTTTTCTCCTTTGCCTTTCAGTTCTGTTCTATTCACAGCTATTTGTAAGACTTTCTCAGACAACCATTTTGCCTTTTTACACTTCTTTTTCTTGGGGAGAGTCTTGATCCCTGCCTCCTGTACAAAGTCATGAACCTCTGTCCATAGTTCCTCAGGCACTCTGTCTATCAGATCCAATCTCTTGAATCTATTTCTCACTTTCACTCATAATCTTAAGGGATTTGATTTAGGTCATACCTGAATGGTCTAGTGGTTTGCCTATTTTCTTCAATTTAAGTCTGAATTTGTCAATAAGGAGTTCATGATGTGAGCCACAGTCAACTCCTGGTCTTGTTTTTGCTGACTGTATACAGCTTCTCCATCTTTGGCTGCAAAGAATATTTTCAATCTGATTTTGCTATTGACCATCTGGTGATGTCCATGTGTAGAGTCTTCTCTTGTGTTGCTGTAAGAAGGTGTTTTCTGTTACCAGTGAATTCTCTTGGCAACATTCTGTTATCCTTTGCCCTGCTTCATTCTTTACTCCAAGGCCAAATTTGAATGTTATTCCAGGCGTTTCTTGACTTCCTACTTTTGTATTCCAATTCCCTATAATGAAAATGACATATTTTGGGGGTGTTAGTTCTAGAAGGTCTTGTAGGTCTTCATAGAACCATTCAACTTCAGCCTCTTCAGAGTTACTGGTCAGGGCAATGATTGGATTACTGTGATACTGAATGGTTTGCCTTGGAAACGAACAGAGATAATTCTGTTGTTTTTGAGATTGCATCCAAGTACTGCATTTTGGACTCTTTTGTTGACTATGATGGCTACTCCATTTCTTCTAAGGGATTCCTGCCCACATTAGCAGATATAATAGTCATCTGAGTTAAATTCACCCATTCCAGTCCATTTTAGTTCACTGATTCCTAGAATGTCAATATTCATTCTTGCTATCTCCTGTTTGACCACTTCCAATTTGCCTTGATTCATGAACCTATCATTCCAGGTCCCTATTCAATATTGCTTTTTACAGCATCGGACTTTACTTCTATCACCAGTCACATCCACAAATGGATGCTGTTTTTGCTTTGGCTCTGTCTCTTCATTCTTTCTGGAATTATTTCTCCACTAATCACCAGTAACTTATTGGACACCTACTGATCTGGGGAGTACTTCTTTCAGTGTTCATTTTTAAAAATAAGTATGTACATTGCTTTTTAGATATAATGTGCTGCACAGTTAATACTCTAAGCATAGCTTTTATATTTAGTGGGAAATAGAAGAAGTTGTATACATTCACTCTATTCCAGTGATCTAGAACTGAATCCACAATGTCTCTCAGGTAAGCTTGCATTGGGAGATTGAGAAGAGATGGAGTGGGTGAGATCCTTGTTTTATAAGTCATTCTTCAAAACTTCAAATACCTCACATATGCAGATGACACCACCCTTACAGCAGAAAGCAACGAGGACCTAAAGAGACTCTTGATGAATGTGAAGGAGGAGAGTGAAAAATACGGTTTAAAACTCAACATTCAAAAAGAAGATGATGGCAACTGGTCACATTATTTCCTGGCAAATAGATGGGGAAACAATGGAAAGTGTGACAGACTTTATTTTCTTGGGCCTCAAAATCACTGCAGATGGTGACTGTAGTCACAATATTAAAAGATGCTTGCTCCTTCAAAGAAAATCTATGACAAATAAAGCAGAGACATAACTTTGTCGACAGAGTTCTGTCTAGTGAAAGCTATGGTTTTTCCAGTAGTCACATATGGATGAGAGAGTTGGACTGTAAGGAAAACTGAATTCCGAAAAAAACCTGATGCCTTTGAACTCTGGTATTGGAGAAGTCTCTTGAGAGTTACCTAGACAGCAACAAGATTAAACCAGACAATCCTAAAGGAAATCAATTCTGAACATTCATTGGAAGGATTGATACTGAAGCTGAAGCTCCAATATTTTGCCCACCTGATGCAAAGAACTGACTCATTAGAAAAGACCCTGATGCTGGCAAAGATTCAAGGCAGGAGGAGAAGGGGACGACAGAGGATGAGATGGTTTCAGAGCAACACTGACTCAATGAATATGAGTTTGAGCAAGCTCCGGAAGATGGTGAACGACAGGAAAGTCTGGTGTGCCTCTTTCCATGGAGTGGCAGAGTCTGACAAGACTGAGTGACTGAACAACAACTTTAAAACTAAGAATACAAATGATAAAAATGTATTCTTTCATAAAATCAAAGCCATGTTCTTTTAAGAACAACAAAGTTTTTACCTTTGAAAATCTCTAATGTTGAATGTAGGCTTGCAGAGGTTTTAGGACCTATTGTTTGGGAAGGGAAAACAATTAGAAGATGAGTTAATCCATGAATTATTTCAGTGTTTTGACATTATGACCCACTGCGATGTTCGGACCTCTTGATAAACACACTCTGAAACGCTTGCCACTAAACACTAAGGCATGTTGCATTAGGTTTAGTCAGCTTGAGACAAGGAATCTGTTTTTATATACCATATGGATAATTTTCAATGCTGTTTTTAAGAACTCTGCTTTGTTTTATTATACTAAAGTATCCTATGCCAAAAATCTGAAATATCCTATGCTTCATTAGTAACCATGCAAACACAATGGATAATTTTCAATGCTGTTTTTAAGAACTCTGCTTTGTTTTATTATACTAAAGTATTCCTATGCCAAAAATCTGAAATATCCTATGCTTCATTAGTAACCATGCAAACACATTTAAGTTAATCCAAAATTGAAGATTTAATGAACATTTCCAACTTAAAAAATGCTGTTGATTACCTCCTCATTGTTAACACCATGTTCATCCTTATTCCCTCGTCTAAATGTAAAACAGGTCATTTCTTTAAATAGTCAATAAGTATTAGAGTTTCTAGAAACTGCCACTGTATGTATGAATTTTCAAATACATTTAAGTAAATTATATTTGTTGGATCAAATTACATCAATGAAAATCAACATTTGTTGTGAATTTGAGTTGTGGAATCTTTTTTTTAATAATTTTCAGAATTACTATTCTTTAACTTATTGTATAGTGTTGGGTTAGCCAAAAAGTTTGTTTGGATTTTGGTAGAATATTATCAGTTCAGTTCAGTTCAGTCTCTCAGTCGTATCTGACTCTTTGTAACCCTATGAATTACAGCACAAAAGGCCTCCTTGTCCATCACCATCTCCAGTAGTTCACTCAAACTCAAGTCCATCGAGTCAGTGATGCCATCCAGCCATCTCATCCTTGGTCTTCCCCTTCTCCTCCTGCCCCCAGTCCCTCCCAGCATCAGAGTCTTTTCCAATGAGTCAACTCTTCGCATGAGGTGGCCAAGGTACTGGAGTTTCAGCTTTAGCATCATTCCTTCCAAAGAAATCCCAGGGTTGATCTCCTTCAGAATGGACTGGTAGGATCTCCTTGCAGTCCAAGGGACTCTCAAGAGTCTTCTCCAACACCACAGTTCAAAAGCATCAATTCTTCGGCACTCAGCTTTCTTCACAGTCCAACTCTCGCATCCATACATGACCATAGGAAAAACCATAGCCTTTACTAGATGGACCTTTGTTGGCAAAGTAATGTCTCTGCTTTTCAATATGCTATCTAGGTTGGTCATAACTTTTCTTCCAAGGAGTAAGCGTCTTTTAATTTCATGGCTGCAGTCACCATCTTCAGTGATTTCGGAGCCCCAGAAGATAGAATATTATAGGAAAATTGAAATGAACTTTTTGGCCAACAAATATTTATACAATTCAATTGTCATCTCCTTATGTAGTAGTGTTGTTGTTGTTGTTGTTGTTGTTTTACCTTAAATATGCCTACTTTGATAACAATGTAAAAACATTCATATTGCTAAAGAGGATAGGCTCAACAAGGTAACTGTGCTATTATATGCTACTATTAAGATTTATAAACAAGAACAGAAACATAAAACAAATTAGAATGAAAAAGGATTGTCTAGTCAGACAGTGTGTTTTGTGGATGATTTTCTCTCCTATTTTTGGCTTGTAGCTAAAAAAAAAACAAAACAATGTCAAGTGTACATCATTGATCTTTACCAGCCTTGGAGCACAGCTGCAGTGATCCTCTAATTAAGACCACAGTCAAAGGCGAACCTAAGGGTGAAAAAGGATAGAATCTTTTCCTCCTCATTTGTAACAAACTAAATGATGAAAATTATAGTTTATCAGCTCAGTTTTGCATATGTTATCCTTAGTACTCACCACAAGATTTCAAGTTTGGCAATATCCACATTTAAGAGATCAATGAAACAAAAGATAAAAGAAATTAGTTTATTTGTCCAATATCCGTTGAGTAGTATTCTCTGAAACTGATTTTGCAGGTTAATTTCATCTGCTCCCTGCCACCCCACCATTACATGTCCTAACATTCCCTATCCAGGTCAAATGTCCTCTTCCCAGCTTTGATGTATTTACTTGATACACACCTTTCCTTTTCAGTGATGATGATTTTATTTAAAAATATACAATCAATAACATTTACATATGTATACATACATACCCGTCCTAAAATGTGTTTTTGTCTGCTTTGCTTTTTTTTTTTTCTTGGTAGCTGATTCTACCCCTAATTTTGATCTTAGGCAGCTGCTAGTGATTTGTTTGCACTTTATTAAATATAGAAATTATGCCCTATGCTGAGTTCATGTACATCCATGACTGTCTCTTATACACATCTAGATGTGTATAAGAGACAGCTCTCAGGTAAGCTTGCATTGGGAGATTGAGAAGAGATGGAGTGGGTGAGATCCTTGTTTTATAAGTCATTCTTCAAAACTTCAAATACCTCACATATGCAGATGACACCACCCTTACAGCAGAAAGCAACGAGGACCTAAAGAGACTCTTGATGAATGTGAAGGAGGAGAGTGAAAAATACGGTTTAAAACTCAACATTCAAAAAGAAGATGATGGCAACTGGTCACATTANAAAAAGATATGAAAAAAAAAAAAAAAAAAAAAAAAAAAAAAAAAAAAAAAAGAGAAAGAAAGTATGCCCTATGCTATATAGTGTTTTGTGTCTATGTTCACTCATCAGAAAAATTTTCAGATTCATCCAGATTGTGTATTTGCCAGTATTTTATTCCTTTGTATGGCTGAGCAGTAGTACACTATATGAATATAGCACATGCATTTGTTTCCATACAAGTTCATGGATATTTGGATGGGTTCCAGTTTTTGGTTAATTATGAATAAAAATTCTATGAAGATTGCATGCAAGTTTTATATATAAATATTCTGTCATTTTTCTTGTTTAAATGTCTAAGAATAGAAAGACAACATTGTATAGTATATAACTTTAAGAAATAATTTTCAAAATAGTTTCCTAAAGTGAAATATTTTATATCCTAGGGCCAGTAGTAATTTAGATTATAAACTCTTATCATCACAAGATTAATTTTGTAAATTATAGCTACTCTGATGGATATATATTGATATCCTACTGTGCTTTTCAATTTGAATTTCCATAATACCTGATGATTTTGATCCTTTTGATATTTTGAATAAGTTTAATATCTCTCTATTGCATTCTGCATACTGTGAATATTATGTTGTGGCACCTAGGTTCTTTTATATTCTCTGAAGAAAGTGAATATTGTTGTTTTAGTAGATAATTAATGCACTTGGATTAAAAGTACTTTGTCTTGTCTGTGGTGGGTGACATCTCAGCTCTCAATCTGGACAGCTTTTAGCTGGCCATGCATATATGTGTATATGTGGTTCAGAGGTCACCAGGGAGTAGGATATTTGTAATTCACAGAATTTGAGATCTCCCTTTTAAGCCTCCTTTCTAGATTAACCCCCTCATATCTGATCATCATTTGTTACATCAAGCTTTTTCCTCCAATTTCTCTGGCCAAAAAGAGTGGAGTTTCCATAGATGAAATGCATCATAGTTACTTAAGACATGAAGGCAAAGCCACAGAATGTGAAACATCCCTGTGCCAATCTGTCCTGAAGTTTCAAAACTCCTCCAAATGCTGCCTGCTGTCATTCTCTCTACAGACCACTTGTTACTGGATTAGATGCCAGGTCTCTTCTTGGGGCCCCAGTTGAACTGAACCACCTCCGATCTCCTCTCTCCTCTGTCCCAAAGTTCTTTCTTGCTTGCTCAGGTTGTGTTTTCATTAAGGAAACTGAGTTCAGCGCAAGCAAGATAGGCTTTTATTCAGTGTACAGAGACTGGAAAGAAGAGCGTATATTCTAAAAGCACCGTGTCCCTGATTACAAGCAAGAACAGACTTCTTACAGAAAATTGTTGGGAGGTTTTAGGGGATGGTGGTCTTTTGCCATCCTGACTCATGGAAATGGGTGGTTATTTTTCATGCAGTTCATGCCTCGCTTCTGCCCTTGTACAGCCCTTCTGATGTCTGGGTCAGAAGCAAGCTGAACCAATATGCCCTGGAAGGCAGATATTACTACCATGAGATGGTGATGAACCAGAGAGTGACTTTTGTCCCAATTTTGAAGTTCAGTCAACTTAAATCATTTTCTTGTGGTTAAGTCCTCTTGTTCCTATCAGGTACACACCGCTAGAAGATAGAATTAAGATTTTTCCAGAAGTTTGGCAGGGGGTGGTTGTTTTTTTTTTTTTTTAAATTGGGTAGAGAGAGTGTTCCTGGACTTCATGCCTAAGACAGATGTGCTTGTTTTATGAGACCATTTCATTCAACATGTGATAGAAATACTCTATTTTCTTTTCTGGGTGGCATACAGGTAATTTTCATTTCTTTTCATTTTTCAATGATTTTCTCCCAAAGCTATAGAATCATTATCTGTGAGTGGGTACCCTCATTAGAAGCTTTGTCCTCCTCCCTAGGAATTTTCTTCCACATAAAAATGAAAACTCGCTATAAATATTCTTGTAAGGTAGTTAGTATAATTTTCAAGATACATAAAACTTAATGGATTGTCTTAAGACTGGCAATTGTGTGTTTAAAATCTATTGAGCAAATAGGTAGAATTGAGAAAATAGCTTCAGCAGGCAGTGTATACCTAAAGGGAGTCAAAGAAATACATGTAAGATATCAATACATTGACAAAATTTAATATTGCTTATGGAAAAAGAATTAATGCTATTCCCTCTTCTGTCACACAAGTGATGATGCCAGTTATTTCCTCAACCATTATCATAAGCATGGCTGTGTTTCAGTGACTTACTAATATTTAGCCTTTATATTATCTTCTTAGTTTTAGGTATATGTTTTCATATGTAAGTTATGTCTCTGGTGTCTAATTTGGGGTTCTGTTTGGATTGTGGAGTCTTAAAGCATTGCCTGATATTGAAATAGAATGGTTTAGAGACATATACTTTGAATCACAATCTCCTTCTATTTAAAGGAAAAAAAAAAATCTAGAAGAACTGGGAAGCATATATTAAATAATTATTTTTAGATGACAAAAAACTTCAAAGGCCTTCAGTTTCTAAGAAAAGGGCAATGTATGATGTCTGTGTTTTAGTCACTCAGTGGTGTCCAGTTCTTTGTGATCCCATGGACTGTAGCCTGCCAGGCTCCTCTGTCCATGGGTTTTCCAGGCAAGAATACTGAAGTGGGCTGTCATTTTCTCCTCCCAGGAACCTTCCCAACTCAAGGATTGATCTCAGTCTTCTGAACTGCAGACAGATTCCTCACCGCTAAGACACCAGGGAAGCCCCTATAAGCTCTGTCTATAATTTCCCTATATTTCTGTTTAGAAGCATTTTTCCAGAAAACTAACTTAGGAAAGGGAACTCAAGTTGAGGTCAGCAGATTACTTGTGTGAAGGAGAAACTATCAGGGTTCAAAAGGTTGAGACTACAGGAAGTAGGAAGGTGGAGAGCTGGAAATAAGCCTTTAGTCAGCAAAACTGGAAAACAAAAACAAAAAGATCCCAGACATATGCTATCTGTAAAATAGACGTGCTTCTTCTGTCATCTTTTGTACTGGAAATTATATTTAACAATCGTTTCAGATCTTTGCCAAATAATACCTAAAATATGTTTCCTTATCATCATGCTACATTTCTTTGACTTTTGACTCTTCCACTCAATTTTAATAGCCAATAGTGTGTGCATTATTACTCTTTAATTTTATTATCTCAGTATAATGGATACAGAATTGCAGGCATTATCTTTTCCTCCAAAATAAATTGCCTGTAGATAAATCCCTCAGAGATAATTCATGTTGTGCATTTATAAAATTACAAGGAACAAAGTAGAACACTATACATGTGAAAAAAATCCACTTTACTAAACTGATTTTTTCTTTCCCCTATCACCTTGCTCTCATCCTGTGCTTCAGCACATAGACTAGTTGAACTAGAGAATCAGGGAGAGGGTAACAAGATGATGTGTTCAGATTTCATCAGAATTTGAGATACTATGTGACATATCACTTAGACTGGGCTTTATTGGTAAATTCAAAATGTCTACATAAGAGGTTATTTGTTCCAGGTCAAAGAGAGAGTTCACCTATGAAAAGGTAGAAACTCACATATAATGAAAAAATATGGCAAGTTTTTCATTGAAGTGTGTCCATTTTCAGGTATAATGGAAAATGTAAACCAACACATTTAAAAAATAAATTTGTACTGCTGCTGTTGCCGCTAAGTCACTTCAGTTGTGTTCGACTCTGTACTAATTAACTTATATTAAAATTATTATGTTATCTGGAAGCACAAAGGTTTCTAATGGAAAATGTTCCCCTCTAAATTTTCTTGAAGAATCCTGGGCTTGAATGTGATAGATTTGAATCACTTGTGATTTATTTTCATCCTATTCTTTTGTCTCAATGTATTCATTTATTTCTTTATATTTAAAATATCCCCAGTTTGGTGCTCTGTGGTGACCTAGAGGGGTGGAATGGGGTATGGGGTGGAGGTTTAGTGTGTATATATGTATGCATATAGCTAATTCACTCTGTTGTAAATAAATAAATTAAATTAGATTAATTAAAAAAGATCAGAGCAGAAATAAATGGAAAAGAATAGTATGAAAATGAAAGAAACAATAGTAAAGATTAATAAAACTAAAAGTTGGTTATTTGAGAAGATAAACAAAACTGACAAACCTTTAGCTAGACTCATTAAGAAAAAAAGAGAGAAGAATCAAATCAACAAAATTAGAAATGAAAAAGGATAGGTTACAACAGACAATGACAAAATACAAAGGATTATAGAAGACTGTTGTGAACAACTATATAGCAATAAAATGGATAACCTGGAAGAAATTGACAGATTCTTAGAAAAGTTNAAGAAAAAAAGAGAGAAGAATCAAATCAACAAAATTAGAAATGAAAAAGGATAGGTTACAACAGACAATGACAAAATACAAAGGATTATAGAAGACTGTTGTGAACAACTATATAGCAATAAAATGGATAACCTGGAAGAAATTGACAGATTCTTAGAAAAGTTCAATCTTCCAAGACCAAACAAGGAAGAAATAGAAATTATGAACAACCCAATTACAAGCACTAAAATAGAAGCTGTGATAAAAAATCTCCCAAAACACAAAAGCCAAAGACCAGATGGCTTCACAGGAGAATTCTATCAAACATTTAGAGAAGAGCTAATGCTTATCCTTCTAAAACTCTTTCAAAAAGTTGCAGAGGAAGGAACACTTCCAAACTCATTCTATGAGACCACCATCGCCCTGATACAAAAACCAGACAAAGGCAACGCACACAAAAAGAAAACTACAGGCCAACATCACTGATGAACATAGATGCAAAAATCCTCAACAAAATTTCAGCAAACAGAATTCAGCAAAGTTGCAGAGGAAGGAACACTTCCAAACTCATTCTATGAGACCACCATCGCCCTGATACAAAAACCAGACAAAGGCAACGCACACAAAAAGAAAACTACAGGCCAACATCACTGATGAACATAGATGCAAAAATCCTCAACAAAATTTCAGCAAACAGAATTCAGCAACACACCAAAAAGCTCATACTCCATTATCAAGTTGAGTTTATTCCAGGGATGCAAGGATTCTTCAATACATGCAAATCAAACAATGTGATACACCATATTAACAAATTGAAAGATTAAAAAATATGATAATCTCAATAGATGCATAAAAAGCCTTTGACAAAATTCATCACTCATTTGTGATTAAAACTCTTCAACAAATGGGCAAAGAGGGAATCCACCTCAACATAGTAAAGGCTATATATGAAAAGCCTACAGCAAACATTCTCAATGGTGAAAAACTGAAAGCATTCCCCCTGAGATCAGGCACAAGACAAGAGTGTCCACTTTCCACCACTATTATTCAACATAGTTCTGTAAGTCCTAGCTACAGCAATTAGAGAAGAAAAAGCAATAAAAAGAATTCAGTTTCAAAAAGAAGTAAAGCTCTCACTGTTTGCAGATGACATGATACTGTACACAGAAAACCATAAAGATAGTATCAGAAAATTACTAGGGCTAAACAGTGAATTTAGCAAACTGTCAGGATATAAAATCAATACACAGAAATAACTTGCATTTCTATATATTATCAATGAGAAATCAGAAAGAACAATTAAAGAATCAATATCATTCCCATTGCAACAAAAATAATTTAATATCTAGGAGTAAACTTACCTAAGGAGACAAAAGAACTGTAAACAGAAAATTGTAAGACACTAGTGAAAGAAATCAAAGATGACATAAACAGATGGAGAGATAGTCCACGTTGCCGGGTAGGAAGAATCAATATTGTGAAAATGACTATACTACCAAATGCAATCTACAGATTCAATATTATTCCTTTTAAATTACCAATGTCATTTTTCACAAAACTAGAACAACAACAACAAAAAGACAATTCACATGGAACACAAAGATCCCAAATAGCCAAAGCAGTCTTGCAAAAGAAGAATGGAGCTGGAGGAATCAACCTTCCTGATTTCAAATTATACTAAAAAGCTACAGTCATCAAGACAGTATGGTGCTAGCACAAAAACAGAAATATAGACCAATGGAATATGGTAGAAAGCCCAGAAATAAACGTATGTACCTATGGGTACCTTATTTTTGACAAAGGAGGCAAGAATATACAATGGGCCAATGACAGCCTCTTCAATAAATCATGCTGGGAAAACTGGAGAGCTACATGTAAAAATAATGAAATTAGAACACTTCCTAACACCATACACAAAGATAAATTCGAAATGGAGTAAAGACCTAAATGTAAGACTGGAAACTAAAACTCTTAGAGGAAAACAGGCAGAACACTTGAAGACATAAATCAAAGCAAGATCTTCCATGATCACCTCCTAGAGTAACAGAAATAAAAACAAAAGTAAGCAAGTGGAACTTGATTAAGCTTAAAAGCTTTTGTACAGCAAAGGAAACTATAACTAAGGTGAAAAGACAACCCTCAGAATGGGAGAAAATAATAGAAAATGAAACAACTGCCAAAGGATCAATTTCCAAAAAATACAGGTAGCTCATACAATTCAATACCAGAAAAACATATGACCCAATAAAAAAGTGAGGAAAAGACCTTAACAGAAATTTCTCCAAAGAAAGCATACAGATGGCTAGCAAATACATGAAAATATGCTCAACGTCACTCATTATTAGAGAAATGCAAATTAAAATTACAATGAGATATCACCTCACTCCAGTCAGAATTGCTATCATCAAAATTTCTGCAAACAATAAATGCTGGAGATGGTGTGGAGAAAAGGTAACATTCTTACACTGTTGGTGGGAATGTAAATTGATACAGCCACTATGGAAGGAAGTATGAAGATTGCTTAAAAACTAGGAATAAAACCACCATATGACCCAGTAATCCCACTCCTAGGCATATACCCTGAGGAAACCAAATTGAAAGAGATACATGTATCCCATTGTTCATTGCAGCATTATTTATAATAGCTAGAACATGGAAGCAACTTAGATGTCCATTGACAGATGGATAGGTAAAGAAGTTGTGGTACATATACACAATGGAATATTCAGTTCCGTTCAGTCACTCAGTCGTGTCCAACTCTTTGCAACCCCAAGAACCACAGCACTCCAGGCCTCCCTGTCCATCACCAACTCCCAGAGTCCACCCAAACCAATGTCCATTGAGTCAGTGATGCCATCCAACTATCTCATCCTCTGTCGTCCCACTCAGCCATACAAAGGAATTCATTTGAGTCAGTTCTAATGTGGTGGATGAACCTAGAACCTATTATGCAGAGTGAAATAAATCAGAAAGATAAAGATAAATATCATATTCTAACACATAAATATGGAATCCAGAAAAATGGTACTGAAGAATCTATTTACAGGGCAGCAATGGACAAACAGACATACAGAATAGACTTACGGACATGGAGAGAAGGCAGAAGAGGGTGAGATGTATGGAAAGAGTAACATGGAAACTTACATTACCATATGTAAAATAGATAGCCAATGGGAATTTCCTGTATGGCTCAGGAAACTCAAACAGGGGCTCTGTATCAACCAAAATGGGATCTAATTAAAATTAAAAGCTTCTGCACAACAAAGGAAACTATAAGCAAGGTGAAAAGACAGCCTTCTGAATGGGAGAAAATAATAGCAAATGAAGCAACTGACAAACAACTAATCTCAAAAATATACAAGCAACTTATACAGCTCAATTCCAGAAAAATAAACGATCCAATCAAAACGTGGGCCAAAGAACTAAATAGATATTTCTCCAAAGAAGACATATGAATGGCTAACAAGCACATGAAAAGATGCTCAACGTCACTCACTATCAGAGAAATGAAAATCAAGACCACAATGAGATAGCACTTCACACCAGTCAGAATTGCTGCAATTAAAAATAAATAAATTTTTTAAAATAAATAATTTTGGAAAAAAAATCTTCTAATATCAGTCAAGGATTCAAACTTGTAAGAAAAATGAAGCATCTATATTATTACCAATGCATGAGCTACCATGCTAAGGTAATTAGATTTAAAATTTGGTAAATTACTAGGAAAATAAGTATCAAAGCACATTACAAAACAATAGATTCTATCATTTTAAATCATTTTTCTTGCTTGGATACATACTGGAAAAACTTGGCCCTACCAGTCTTTGCAGGCAAAAAACAGGATAAAATAATTCCTTTTTATCTGAATATTTTAAGAAATGAAATTATCATGTAAGGTACTTCCTAGGAGAAGGTCTTGTTATCTTTTGTCAGCATTCTCCCTTTCATGAACTTTGAAAACATTTTGGTTTTCAGACATCTTTCCTCTAACTTTATGTTCTCTAGAAAATAAATAGAAAGTTCACCTGATGGTGATCATCTAATAAGAAATTATTTTCAATGTCAAATTGAAATTGGAGAAGCACATTAAAGTGTGTTATTATTTTTGATATATTTTTCCTCAGAAACTAAAACACTTTTTCTTTTTCTCACAGGGTTTGTGGATAGATTAAATAAGCTTCTGTGTATATCCTTCCTAATATAGGCCCTGATTTATGGTTTCAGATATAGTTTTCCCTTTCTTTTTTATATTAAAGTTATTTATGTGCATGCTTTGCCTTTCATATAAACATATAATTGTGAGGTTAAACATCATATCTGTTTTATTTGCACAGTTTCTCAAAGGTAATGAAATGATGCATCTCATCTCTAAAATACTCAGTGAATGCTTATTGGTGAATGTTTATGTAACATTGATTATAAGTTCATTGGTAAGCAAATGATCATAAATACAATACTTATGTTGATTATGTGATGAAACTTTTGAAGCAGACATCTATATTCCCATTTCATTAATGAATAACAAATGCTGTTTAAAGTTCAATGATAGGCTAACAAGCAAGGTCATGGTTTGAATATAAGCAGTGTTTTGAAGTTTAGAAAATATATTCACATTCTATTATTATATATGACATGATTTAAAAGATATTAGTATAGATATGTGTGTTATATACTATTTTCAACTTATATTCCATGCATAGAGTATGTATTTTATTCATAATTAATACCTTTTAATTCTATACATTATTTTACATGAATCACAGGTACAGAAAACCAATGGTTAACTTATCTTGTGATGTCAGAATGCAATCATCTTGTGAAGTTGCTCCGTCGTGTGTGACTCTTTGCAATCCCATATACTGTAGCTTACCAAAAACAATTATCAATTGTTATCAATCATGTTGATAGATTTTTACTAATACATATTACCTGAAGTGTCAGTAAAGGGGCTGGTATAGAGTTGATGCTCAATAAATCATTGTGGAATTAATTAATAAATTGAAATCTCTACAAATTCCATATTCTAATGGAGAATCTCTAATACCTGTATCATTTTGATAGTTGATTTCTGAAAGACATACTGCACCACCCTGCCTGTAGAAATATTATCCTTCTTCACTGGACCTAAGAAGTGGCTTGTAGTCACTCCTGATCTGCCCTTTATTTCTGACTGCTGAGATGGTTGTACTTCTGGTAATGTCTATGAAATAATCAGATTCAGGAATTTTAGAGGATAGAGAAACTACATATTGAATAGAAAATTATCAGCATTATATTCAAACACATTATATTGTAATGACAAAGTAATGCTGTTTTATTGGAAATAAACAAATAAGTGTCAGAATATACATTCCCACTCACATACAGAAAAGCCTGGGCAAGTTTACTTTTCAAGAATAATTGAGTTAGGCATATTACAAACATATGCTAACTCACTTTACTCACTGACAACAAAATAGAATGTTTTTCATATTTATATTTTGCTTTTCTTTGTAGGTGTTTTAAACTGAATAACATGTGAAAAAGTCTGTAGCATACTTTATCCTTTAATACCTGAAGTCCAGGAATTCTTTTTTATTCTGTTCACTGCTCTGTGCTCACTATCTAAGATTTTTGGCTTCGCTCCATTAAGTAAAAACTTGAAGTCATTACTCACTTCCTTACAATAATAAGAAGCTTATTTATCTCACTTCATATTATGTGATATAAGAAGCCTGATTTTCAAAAAACCCTACAAGGCATGCAAAAAGACAAGAAAAATACTGCTTAAAAAGATAAATATGACACTGATGTTGCAGTTATACGAGAGGAAATATTTAAAAATATGTGTATGTATGTGCATGTGTGTCTCCGTGTATGTGTGTATTAAGGCAGTAAAGGAAAAAGTGTGCAATGGGAAAGAATTATAGTTAATGTAAATGATAGGTAATGTAAAAAGAGAGTCAGAAACTCTAGTAGAGAATAAAAAATAAAGATTGGAAATCAAATACCATCTGAAAGAAATAAGGAATTCCTTTGAAATTTCCAAGGAAAGACAAACTAACTCTAAAGATACGTTAACAGAAACTTCCCAAATTTAAATTCAGAGGAAAATAATAAAAAGAAAAACAAGATAAAACATTTGAGAACTTTGAGATAATCTCAAAAAGTGTAATGTATAAATAATTGATACCAGAAGATGAAGGAGAGAATGGAGCATTAAAAAAAAAAGAAAGAAAGAAATAATGATTCAGAAAACTCCAAAATTAATCACATACACCAACTCAGAGATCCATGAAATTCAGAGAACACCATGAATATGAATGATCCCAAGAAGATAAATGAATGATTGAATAAGAAATAAACAATTGGGAGAGAACAGACAATTTTTGGGTGAGGAAGAATTCTTAATAAGCTTCTCTGTCCTTAATGAGGGGAAGCAAAACTCCCATCTTTAAAATGGATTCTTGGGGCTGGTGTATGGGGATGATCCGGAGGGATGATGTCTGAGAGGTGGGAGGGGGGTTCATGTTTGGGAGTTCGTGTACATCAGTGGCAGATTCATGTCAATGTATGTCAAAACCAATAAAGTACTGTAAAGTAAAATAAAGTTAAAAAAAAATGTGCGTTACACACAGTGACTACTTTTCAAAGAATACTCTGTGGAATGTGGTGGTAGGGAAGTGTAGCTGTCCAGTGGAGAAACCTGACATACAGTACCTCAGTCAAGTGGTTGAGGGCAATATAACCAGTGATATATCATTTTGATAATATATACCCTTGATATGATGCCATGAAAAATGGCATTTTGCCTCTGTCATCTTCCTCTTGAAAACACATAACCCCTGGCTAATCACCAGCAAGACATCAGAAAACTCCAAGCTGAGGGACATTCTACAAAATAACTCTCCAATACTCTTCAAAACTTTCATGGTCATCAAAAACAAGATGAGAAACTGTCACAGCCAAGACAAGTTCAAGTAACATAACAATTCAATATACTGTGGCATCTTTAATGGAATCTAGTCTATGGGGTCATACAGAGTTGGACACAACGGAAGTGAATTAGCAGCAGCAGCAGAACAGAAAAAAAGCGGTATTGGACAATAACTAAATAAGTCTGAATGAAGTGGGAATGTCAGTTAATAATAATACATTAATATTTGTTAATTTAACAATGCCTATTACTAATATAAGATATCCTACAAATCTGAGGAAAAGTTCACTGTAAAGTTTTGTGATAAATCTGAAAAGTTTTTCTGTATTTAGTTTACTCAGAATCTGAAAGGATTGATACATTTTAAGCAAGCAAAGAAGATACTTTTTCTTTCTTACATTTGTCACTGTCACAAAACTTTAAACTGTTCAATTGACTCACATGCTTGTTGACAGTGGCTTTTTTCAATACTGCACCAGTAAAAGACAGACACCGCCTTGAAGATTTTAATGTTAATAACAATATCACTTTTATTGGTGTGCTGCCCATGATATCCAAAGTGCTTTTCTATCATTCCTACATTTAATTACAAAAAGAATATTTTAGAAACTCAATGATCTCAAAACTATCCCTATTTGTATTTTGTCTTTCATATAATCCCTATTTACCAAAATGCTCTTTCGTGCAGATGCTGTACTCTGTGTCTCATATTCTTCCTCCAGTATAGACAGACTCTGTCCCTAGGCAATGAGAATGTTTGGCATTAACAGCTCACATGGAAATGCAGTCTGGGACACATTATATGCCTTCATGGTGTCAGTTTGCATCCATACAGAGATCCGTTTAGTACCATTCCCTCAATAAGAAAAATTTTGAAGTCACATCCCAATTGCAATGATTTCTGTAGTATAATGAATCTTCTTTATAACTGTATTTTAGTTCAACCTTTCCATTCTTCCAATTCAGCTCATGAGTTTAAATAAAGAGAACTCGCCAATAAATTTCTGGCATCCTTGTTTCATAGTCTAACACATGAGAAAATCCTCCCTAAAATCAGAGATTCAGGCAGCTTATTAGATCATCTAATTTGTGCAGAAACATAAGTTGCCCAAGGTAATAAATAAACCAGTGAATAGTGAGAAAATACTTAAATGGTTGGTCAAAAACCAGAATGAAAATTTTTGGTTGTCAGGTGTCTAGAACTATGAATGAACATATTGGATGGGTCTATGTGAATCAGAACATGTTATAAAGATCTTTGTATAACATTTTAATTCTAACAGTGCACACCCACCATAGAAGAGTCAATCACTAAATAAATACATGGAAACAATGACTTTGCAAGTTGTCATTAGCAACTGGCTACAACACAGTATGCACAAAGGGCATATATGGAATAGATGGTTGCAGAAACTTCAACTTACTCCAGACAATCTAGTTAATGCTGCTATTGAATAACAAAGCTCCAAGGAAAAAACCTAGTAATGCCTTAGATATAATACCATTATTCAAGGAGATTTTTCAGCTACTTAATAAAATTTTGCTTACATGGGACACTCCAAATCTAGAAAGGAAGCTAATTTGTCATTATTAAGCCCTGAGTTTGCATTTTCTCTGTGCAAGTCCTTGGACCCTCATTACTGTATAAGGATTTACTAAACATTTAAACCACTGATAATGATCCTGCAAATCCATTCTTTGGACCAAAAGGGACGTTTGAAAACAAAGGAAGTGTGATATCAGAGTATGGCTGTGTATTCACAAATCTACCATATACGCACTGTCAGAGACCAACAGGCAAGGAAAGGATGCAAGCTATATATTTCTTCTTAAATTGAGTGAGCAGTAAAGGTGGAACAAGACTGGCAAGTCTTATACAAGTGCATATTAAAGATATGAAAGACTAGAACTCAACATTTTTCAATGTTACCTTTTCTTTTTTATGTCCAACTCATTATGCATTTGTTATAGTTTTTGTAGTGTCTTCATGTATTTCATTAGTGATTCCCAAACTTAAAAAAAAAAAAGCAAACAGTATTTTGATTTTTTTGAACAGGGGATAATGTTATTTATTATTATTTTTTCTCTTTTCTTTCATGGAAAGGCATTTTATTTTAAATATAGTGGTGTGCACAGGCCAATCTAAGACTTACAATCTATTCCTCTCCCCACTCCCAATATCCCCCTGGTAACCAAAAATTTGTTCTGTAACTCTGCAAGTCTGTTTCTGTTTTGCAAATAAGTTCATGTACAGCATTATTTTTTTAAGATTCTGCATATAAGCAATATCATATGATATTTGACTTTCTCTGTCTGACATATTTCAATTAGTATGATCTTCAGATTGATTCATATTGCTGAAAATGACATTTCTTTCTTTTTAATGCTTGAGTAATATTCCATTGTATATATGTACCATACATTTGTCCATTAATCTATTGATGGAAATTTAAGTAGTTTCCAAATCTTGGCTGTTGTAAACAGTACTGCAATGAACATTATATATATTCATTAGGACCATGTTTTTCTCTGGATAAATGCCCCAAAGTTGCTGGGCCATATGGTAGCTCTACTTTTAGTGTTTTAAGGAAAGTCTTTTCAGTTCTCCAAAGGAGCTGTGGTACTAGTGGTAAAGAATCTGCCTGCCAATGCAGGAGACCCAAAAATTTCAGTTTCAATCCCTGGATCAGGAAGACTTTCTGGAGTGGGAAATGGCAACCCAGTCCAATATTCTTGCCAGGAAAATCCCATGGAGAGAGGAGCCTGGCATGCTACAGTCTGTGGGATGGCAAAGAATTGTACATGACTCAGCAACTGAGCACATACACATATTTACAGACATAGTACCTGTACCGTTTACATTCCCGCCAACAGTGTAGAAAGGTTCCCTTTTCTCCACAGCCTTCCAGCATTCATTGTTTGCAAATTTTCTGATGATGGTCATTCTGACTGGAGTGCAGTGATGTCTCATTGTAGTTATTATTTGCATTTCTCTAATAATTAATAAGGGCTTCCCAGGTGTCTCAGACGGTGAAGAATTTGCCTGCAACATGGAAGACTTGGAGTATCTTTTCCAAGTGCTTCTTGGCCATCTGTATGCATTTTTGGGGAAAATATATCTTTAGGTTTTCAACCTATTTTTTGATTGAGCTGTTTGTTTGTTTTAATATTGAGCTGTATGAACTGTTTGTAAATTTTGGAGACTAAACCCTTGCCAGATGTAACATTTGTAAATATTTTCTCCCATTCTTTTGGTTGACAAATTGAAGAAGTAAAACTGTCACTATTGGCAGATGACATGATACTATACATAGAAAAGCCTGAAGATGTTATTTATATTGCATTTTCTGATATATTTTTACTTTTCTTATTTTAAATAAACAATTCAAACTATTGTATATTTTTTGTTTTATGTAGTTCACATATACTATAAATGTGGAAATACATAGAACGTTCACAGAATTTCAGCTCCCAGGTATAAAGCCCAGATAACATTGTTCATAAGCATAAGGCGACATGATGTTCAAATCAACAGGTTTTAATTTAAAAAAAATAATAAAATCTTAATATTTATCAATGATAGAAGGTAATGAATGTAAATATAATTATAGGCTAGATTATTACCCAAAAATAAAGAATGCAAGGTACAGATACATATACTAGATGAAGAAAAACCAAGAGAAAAAAATCAAGTCTTTGTAGAATCTACACAGTATGTTTCATCCATAAAGAGCCCCCCAAATAAGAAAAAAAAAAAAAAA
>SJYX01001202.1:144389-171790 GCA_006410675.1 Oreotragus oreotragus | reverse complement strand
GGACTGGAAAAGGTCAGTTTTCATTCCAATTCCAAAGAAAGGCAATGCCAAAGAATGCTCAAACTACCGCACAATTGCACTCATCTCACACGCTAGTAAAATAATGCTCAAAATTCTCCAAGCCAGGCTTCAGCAATATGTGAACCGTGAACTTCCAGATGTTAAAGCTGGTTTTAGAAAAGGCAGAGGAAACAGAGATCAAGTTGCCAACATCCACCGGATGATCGAAAAAACAAGAGAGTTCCAGAAAAACATCTATTTCAAGAGTCTTCTCCAACACCACAGTTCAAAAGCATCAATTCTTCGGCACTCAGCTTTCTTCACAGTCCAATTTTAACATCCATACACGACCACTGGAAAAACCATAGCCTTGACTAGACGGACCTTTGATGGCAAAATAATGTCTCTGCTTTAAAATAAGCTATCTAGGTTGGTCATAACTTTTCTTCCAAGGAGTAAGCGTCTTTTAATTTTGTGGCTGCAATCACCATCTGCAGTAATTTTGGAGCACCCCAAAATAAAGTCTGACACTGTTTCCACTGTGTCCCCATCTATTCCCATGAAGTGATGGGACCAGATGCCATGATCTTGGTTTTCTGAAACTTGAGCTTTAAGCCAACTTTTTCACTCTCTTCTTTCACTTTCATCAAGAGGCTTTTTAGTTTCTCTTCACTTTCTGCCATAAGGGTGGTATCATCTGCATATCTGAGGTTATTGATATTTCTCCCAGCAAACTTGATTCCAGCCTGTGCTTCTTCCAGCCCAGCGTTTCTCATGATGTAGTCTGCATATAAGTTAAACAAGCAGGGTAACAATATACAGCCTTGACGTTCTCCTTTTCCTGTTTGGAACCAGTTTGTTGTTCCATGTCCAGTTCTAACTGTTGCTTCCTAACCTTTATACAAGTTTTTCAAGAGACAGGTCAGGTGGTCTGGTATTCCCATCTCTTTTAGAATTTTTCAGTTTATTTTGATCCACATAGTCGTTTTTTGTTAATAATATTAAATATCTTTCAACTCTACTCAAAGTCTCTATCACTTGTTCCTACCCTCTGCCACATCTGTATTGGCTTTATTCTCTGCAAATCAACTATGACACAATAGTAACTACCTATCTTCTTTAACTTAATATTTCCCCCAAGTTGCATTACAAATATCATATAATGACATAAAAAGTTCATGAAAATCTGGTCTCAGCAGTACTCTCATATTTTCTTTTCTGCTTTTCCCACATGCCTCATGAAGATGACACTATTTTCCTAATAAACTTCTCGCTTGTCATTAATTGAGTGACGTATGGATAACATGCATCTGGTCCTATCACTTCATGGCAAATAGATGGGAAAATAGTGGAAACAGTGACTGACTTTATTTTTCTGGGCTCCAAAATCATGACAACTAATGATTGCAGCCATGAAATTAAAAGACACTTACTCCTTGAAAAGAAAGTTGCGACCAACCTAGACAGCATATTAAAAAGCAGAGACATTACTTTGTCAACAAAGTTTCATCTAGTCAAGGCTATGGTTTTGTCCAGTAGTCATGTATGGATATGACAGTTGGACTGTGAAGAAAGCTGAGTACTGAAGAATTGATGTTTTTGAACTGTGGTGTTGGAGAAGACTCTTGAGAGTCCCTTGGACTGCAAGGAGATCCAACCAATCCATTCTTAAGGAAATCAGTCCTGGGTGTTCATTGGAAGAACTGGTGTTGAAGCTGAAACTCCAATACGTTGACCACCTGATATGAAGAGCTGACTCATTTGAAAAGACCCTGATTTTTGGAAAGATTGAGGGCAGGAGGAGAAGGGGATAACAGAGGATGGGGTACTGGAATGCACAACTGACACAATAGACATGGGTTTGGGTGGACTCTGGGAGTTGGTGATGGACAGGGAGGCGTGGCGTGCTGTGGTACATGGGGTTGCAAAGAGTCAGACACGACTGACCTACTGAACTGAAAACATGCTTTATATTGTTTCTTTCCATGTGTGTGTTTCTTTTTCCGAAATAGCCCTTCTGCATATTTCGCTCAACAAAATTCTCCTTTTAAGTTCTATCTATATTTACATTTTATCTTCCTACTGGCTTTTCTTAATGTTTTTTTTAAGCAATCAAAATTTACATAAATTTTACAAGTATATAAAAACTTTTCTCCTGAACCTTTGAACCATTTCTATATCATTCAGAGGTTAACCACTGAAGCAGAATCAGTAAAGGATGAATATATTTGAATATATATTATAAGTATTCAGCTATGTGATTTTGGAGACCTGTTAAGGAAGTCTGAAATCCACATGGCTGGCAGTCAAGAAAGGAAGATCATTGTTGTTGTTCATTCACTAAGTCATGTTCTACTCTTTGCAACCCCATGAACTTCAACACACCAGGTCTTTCTGTCATTACAATCTCCTGGAATTTGCTCAAACTCACATCCATTGAGTTGGTGATGCTGTCTAACCATTTCATCCTCTGCCACCCACTTTTCCTTTTGCCTTCAAACTTTCCTAGCATCAGGGTATTTTTCCAACGAGTTGACCTTTCACATCAGTTCACTTTAGTTCAGTCGTTCAGTCGTGTCTGACTCTTTGAGACCCCATGAATCGCAGCACGCCAAGCCTCCCTGTTCATCACCTACTCCAAGAGTTCACTCAAATTTATGTACATCTAGTAGGTGATGCCATCCAGACATCTCATCCTCTGTCGTCCCCTTCCCCTCCCGCTCCCAATCCCTCCCAGCATCAGAGTCTTTTCCAATGAGTCAACTCTTCACATGAAGTAGCCAAAGTACTGGAGTTTCAGCTTCGGCATCAGTCCTTCCAAAGAACATCCAGGACTGATCTCCTTCAGAATGGACTGGTTGGATCTCCTTGCAGTCCAAGGGGCTTTCAAGAGTCTTCTCCATCACCACAGTTCAAAAGCATCAGTTCTTTGACGCTCAACTTTCTTCACAGTTCAATTCTCACATCCATACACGACCACTGGAAAAACCATAGCCTTGACTAGACGGATCTTTGTTGGCAAAGTAATATCTCTGCTTTTCAATATGCTATCTAGATTGGTCATAACTTTCCTTCCAAAGAGTAAATGTCTTTTAATTTCATGGCTGCAATCACCATCTGCAGTGATTTTGGAGCCCTCGAAAATAAAGTCTGACACTGTTTCAACTGTTTCCTCATCTATTTGTGATGAAGTGATGGGACCAGATGCCATGATCTTAGTTTTCTGAATGTTGAGCTTTAATCCAACTTTCTCACTCTCCTCTTTCACTTTCATCAAGAGTCTTTTTAGTTCCTCTTCACTTTCACATCAGATAACCAAAATATTAGAGCTTCAGCATTAGTCCTTCCAGTGAAGATTGATGGTTGATTTCCTTTTGGATTGACTGATTTGATCTTCTCACAGTCCAAGGGACTCTCAAGAGTCTTCTCCAGCATCAAAATTGGAAAGCATTAATTCTTCAGTGCTCAGCATTCTTTGTGGACTAACTCACATCCATACATGAATGCTGGGAAAACCATATCTTTGAATATATGGACCTTTATCAGCAAAGTGATATTTCTGCTTTTTAACATGCTGTCTAGTTTTGCCATAGCTTTTATTTCAAGGAACAAGTGTCTTTTAACTCAAGACTGTAGTAACCATCCACAGTGATTTTGGAGCTCAAGAAAAGAAAATCTTTTAGCTTTTTCCCCATCTTTCCCATGAAGTGATGGGACTGGATAACCATGATCTTAGTGTTTTGAATGTTGAGTTTCAAACTAGTTTTTTCACTCTTTTCTTTCACCCTCATCAAGAGGCTCTTGTTTTTTTTTTTTCTCTCTCTCTTCAGTTTCTGCCATTAGAATGGTATCTTCTGTATATCTGAAGTTGTTGATATTTCAGTTGGTAATCTTGATTCCAGATTGTGAATCATCCAGCCAGGCATTTTGCATGGTGAAGTTAGCATATAACTTAAATAAGCAGAGTGATGGTATACAAATTTCTTATACTTCTTTCCCAATTTTGAATCAGTCATTTGTTCCATATACAGTTCTAATTGTTGCTTCCTTGATCTGCATACAGTTTTCTCAGGAGACAAGTAAGATGACTTGCTCTAATTTGGCTAGAGGCTTTAAAAATGGATTGTTCATTAATATAAGGGAAGAGAATGGGAAGAGGAACAGACTATTAACTTCATAGCAAAATCTTTGGTAGGTTCTCTGGAGGTTACAATAGTTACCTGTAGGAAATCAATGTACCTTTTCAAATTATGCCATCACTCAAATGTTAAAGAATCTGCCTGCAATGCAGGAGACCTTGGTCCAATCCCTCTGTTGGGAAGATTCCCTGGAGAAGGGATTGGCAACCCACTTCAGTATTCTTGCTGAGAGAATACCATGGACAGAAGAGCATGGTGGGCTACAATTCATGTGGTTGCAAATGGTTGAACACAATTAAGAGACTAACAGTTTCACTTCATACACAAGGTAAATGTGCCATTCACCCTTTATGCTCCTGTATTATACATATTTAATTCTACTTGTTATAGACTTCACAATACATAGTTAGTGTCTTGCTTTAAAAAACCAGTAATTCTTTAAATAAAATACAGATAGATATGTGATAAATTGACATTTTATTTTTGCCTGGACATATATTTTTCATGGTATTCATTCTGTCTTGTGTGATCTGGTATATCCGCTTAGTCTGGAGAACTTCCTTTAGCTTTTCTTAAAATAGGAGTATACTGACAACATATTTCAATATTTTCTGTCTGAAAATCTGTTTAACATTTGTTGTTTAAAAATATTTTTGGATAAATATTTTTGAGGTCACATNGTATTCATTCTGTCTTGTGTGATCTGGTATATCCGCTTAGTCTGGAGAACTTCCTTTAGCTTTTCTTAAAATAGGAGTATACTGACAACATATTTCAATATTTTCTGTCTGAAAATCTGTTTAACATTTGTTGTTTAAAAATATTTTTGGATAAATATTTTTGAGGTCACATTTTCTTTTTTCTATGTCATTCGGTGTCTTGTGTTTATCCCCAAATTAATTGATCTTCTTTGTATTTATCCTAAATGGGTTTTCTTCATTCTCTTATATTTGTGAGTTGCTATTTTGAACACTTTGGAATCCACAATGCTGCAAGGTTTTGACACTGTCACATTGTAAGCTTACTAGACTTCAAGGCTGTAAGATTAAAATTAGTGAACATGATACTAAGTAAAAATTGATTGCAAGATGACGCATTTGAGACACTGTGATACCAGAAGTAGCCAAATTCATGACTCTCTGATAGTGCCAGACTTGAGAACACAGGATAGGATTTGAGTTTTTCAGTCATAACCTCAACTTTTGCTTCCTCAGAAAAGTCCCATCAAAGAAAATTATCTGTTGAAGAGGATTAACTGTGTCTTGGAGGTTCTTTCAGATTAAAATCTCACATATCAGCCCAGAGTTCATCAAAATGTGTCTGTTTTCCCAATTGTTATCTTTCTCAGGCTACAGAAAATGTCTCCCATGTCTTCTCTGATTTCAATCTCAACAACTGAACCAATGTATAAATGTTCTTCTTGTCCCTTGTTCATCTGTCAATGGTGCCTCCTAACAGAATTGGTTCTTACATATTTGTATCTATAGCTCTTTATTACAGCTTTAAAGAAAACCATTTCTTTTTTTAATATTGGGATTTCTTGTTGCTTCTGTAGCCATGAAAGTTATCCATAGCCATTTAAACATAATACAAGTGGAATTGCTCAAGTCTTACTATAAAATGTTTTCCTAAGTTAGATGCCCTGATCCTATGGAAATAGGATGACTATTAGAAGTGATTGTCCATTTTCTTTATTATAAGATTTACTGTTGCTGTTGTTGTTCAGTCACTAAGTTGAGTCTGACTCTTTGCCATCCCATGGGCTACAACAAGCCAGGCTTCCCTATTTTTCACGATCTCCAAGAGTTTGCTCAAACTCATGTCCATTGAAATGCATCCAACCATCTCATCTTATGTCATCCCCTTCTCTTGCCTTCAATCTTTTCCAACATTAAAGTCTTTTCCCATGAGTTGACTCTTCACAGCAGGTAGCCAATGGATTAGCAATTCAGCTTCAGTATCAGTCCTTCCAATAACTATTCAGGGTTGATTTACTTTAAGATTGACTGGTTTGATCTCCATACAGCCCAAGGGACTGTCAAGAATCTTCTCCACCACCACAGTTTGAAAGCATCAATTCTTTGGTCCTCAGCCTTTGTCTAACTCTCACATGTGTACATGACTACTGGAAAAACCATAGCTTTGACTATATGGACCTTTGTCAGCAAGGTTATAGCTCTGGTTTTTAATATGCTGGTCTAGTTTTGTCATAGTTTTTCTTCCAAGGAGCAAGTCTCTTTTGATTCCATGGTTGCAATCACCTTTCTCAGTGATTTTAGAGGCCATGAAAATAAAATCTATCACTGTTTCCAATTTCCCACCATCTATTTGCCATGAAGTGATGGGACTGGATGTTTTGACATTAATTTTTTTTTTTTAATGTTGAGTGTTAAGCCAGGCTTTTCACTCTCTTCTTTCACCCTCATCAAGAAGCTCCTTAGTTTTTCACTTTCTGCCATTAGGGTAGAATCATCTGCATATCTGAGCTTATCGATATTTCTCCCAGCAATCTTGATTCCAGCTTGTGTTTCATCTAGCCCAGTATTTTGCATAATGTACTCAGCATATAAGTTAAACAGCAGGGTGAAAATACACAGATTTGATGTACTCCTTTCCCAATTTGGAACCAGTTTGTTCAGTATCTGATTTTGACTGTTGCTTCTTGATCTTTATACAGGTTTGTCAGGAGACTGGTAAAGTGGTCTGATATTCCTATCTCTTTAAGAGTTTTCCTCAGTTTGTTGAGATTCACACAAAGAATTCAAGGTAGTCAATGAAGCTAAAGTTTTGTTTTGTTTTGTTTTCTGAAATTCTTTTGCTTTTTCTATGATCCAATGGATATTGGTAATTTGATCTCTGATCCTCTGCCTTTCCTAAATCCAGCTTACACATCTGGAAGTTCTCGTTCATGTACTGTTGAAGCCTAGCTTGAAGGATTTAAAGCCTTACCTTGCTAACATGTGAAATGAGCACAACTGTGAAGTACTTTGAACAATTTTTGGTATTCCCTTCTTGGAGATTGGAATGAAACCTGAGCATTTTCAGTCCTATGGCCATTGTTGAGTTTTCCAAATTTATTGTCATACTGAGTGCAGCACTTTCACAGCATCATCTTTTAGAATTACAAATAACTCAGCTAAAATTCCATCACCTCTGCTAGCTTTGTTCATAGTAATGCTTGACAAGGCCCACTTGATTTCACAATCCAGGATATCTGGCTCTAGGTAAGTGACCACACCATCATGGTTATCCAACTCTCCCATTTTGCAGGTAGATTCTTTACTGTCTGAGCCACCAGGGAAGCCCAAAGCGAAAATGGCTCAGTCATGTCTGACTCTTTGCAGCCCCATCGACTTTAGCCCACCAGGCTCCTCTGTACATGGAACTTTCCATACAAGAATACTGGCATAAGTTGCCATTTTCTTCTCCAGGAGATTTTCCTGATCCAAGGATCAAACCTGGGTCTCCTGCATTATTCAGAGAAGGCAATGGCAATCCACTCCAGTACTCTTGACTGGAAAATCCCATGGATGGAGGAGCCTGGTAGGCCGCAGTCCAGAGGGTCTCTAGGAGTCGGACACGACTGAGCGACTTCATTTTCACTTTTCACTTTCATGCATTGGAGAAGGAAATGGCAATCTTGGAGAATCCCAGGGATGGGGAAGTCTGCTGGGCTGCCATCTCTCGTGTCACACAGAGTCGGATATTACTAAAGCAACTTAGCAGCCTGCATTACAGGCAGATTCTTTATAGTCTNGAGTCGGACACGACTGAGCGACTTCATTTTCACTTTTCACTTTCATGCATTGGAGAAGGAAATGGCAATCTTGGAGAATCCCAGGGATGGGGAAGTCTGCTGGGCTGCCATCTCTCGTGTCACACAGAGTCGGATATTACTAAAGCAACTTAGCAGCCTGCATTACAGGCAGATTCTTTATAGTCTGAGCCACCAGGGGAGACTAAACTTTAATTCTATTCTGAAAAAATTTCTTGGCACTGCTAGAGACTGAAGGAGTGGTTTGTAACTTTCATGTGCTGTATTTCTTCTATGTACAAAAGCCTCACTTAAAAACCTGTTTTAAAACTCACAGAACCCTAGTGTATTTCATTATCACAGTTTCCAGATGGGCCGGGGAACATGTCACTAGATGAGAAATAAGATTTAAAGGTTTCTACTTTTAAAACATCAGTGCTATTAAGTCTGCAAAGGAGAAGGCTTTGAGTATCATGACAACGCTTTCCATACACATGCAAAGTTACTAAAAACGTAACATCATCAAGCTATTTTCCAGCTGTACTAGTGGACTGCGATGTGGAAAGGCTATTACAACAGAAGAATGGATGAAAATTAACTACAGAACAAAAGTACTCCAATGATAAGTGCCTTTTAAAATGTAATGACCTAATACATTTTCCTTCCTTAAAAAGGAGGCTGACATCACAGAAGTGGAGGGATCTTTCTGTAAGTGTTCAATTAGGGAATCATGGTAGATCCTTTTAAATTCTGTAAGTGCAATTCTCATAGTTGTGAAAGTCATAACTAGTAAACTGAATGTAATGAGAAAGAAATAGTCCAGTGCTACATACATCTTAAGACCTTTTAATTTCCCAAGTGACCATATGACCAAATTGTCAAAAATAATATTTAAATGCTATATTTGGATATTGAAACATAGGTTTAGTTTGTATTTTTGTCTTTGGAATGATTTAAATGCATAGCTTAACTGCAGAAGTTTAATGTGATGCAATATTAAACCAACTGGTATATATCTATTTTCATGATAGCAAAGTATTAGAAATAGTACAATTATTATTTGACATTACCCAAGATCTTGAAAAACATAAGCACATAGCATTTAATAGGAAAATATAAAAATATACACTAATTGAAAGTGAAAGTGAAAGTCACTCAATCGTGTCTGACACTGCAATTCATGGACTACACAGTCCATGGAATTCTCCAGGCCAGAATACCGGAGTGAGCAGCCCTTCTCTTCTCCAGAGTATCTTCCTAACCCAGGAATAAAGCACAGGTCTTTGGCATTGCAGGCAGACTCTTTACCAGCTGAGCCATGAGGGAATCCCACTTTCACTTTCATAATATTTATCTTCTTTTATAGTTTTTAATTTTCTGTAAAAATGTCCATTTTTTTATATTCTCTATTCTTTTGAATGATAATCTTACTTTTATTCATATTTCTAATTTCTACAGTTTTATGTTTTTAGGAGGATACCCCCCCCAAAAAAAAACCTGGACATTTTTACAGACAATTAAAAGCTATAAAAGAAGATAAATATTATGAAAGTGAGAGTCACTCAGTCATGTCCTACTCTTTTTGACCCACTCATTTTTTACTGTATCAGTTCAGTTCAGTTCAGTCACTCAGCTGTGTCCAACTCTTTGTGACTCCATGAATCACAGCACGCCAGTCCTCCCTGTCCATCACCAACTCCTGGAGTTCAATCAAACTCATGTCCATCAAGTTGGTGATACCCAGGTCTCCCGCACTGCAGGCAGATTCTTTACCAGCTGAGCCACAAGGGAAGCCCAAGAATACTGGAATGGGTAGCCTAGCCCTTCTTCAGCAGATCTTCCTCACCCAGGTATCAAACCAGGGTCTCCTGCATTGCAGGCAGATTCTTTACCAACTGAGCTATGAGAGAAGCCTGGTTTAGTTGCTCAGTTGTGTCCTAATCTTGTGACCCCATTGAATGTACCCTTCAGTCTCCTCTGTCCATGGGATTCTCCAGGAAAGCCTTTTCCAGGGATCTTTCTCATCCAGGGATCGGACCTGATTCTCCTGCGTTACTGGCAGTCTCTCATATTGCTGGTGGACTCTTTACCAACTGAGCTAGCAGGTAAGCCTTGGCCTTGGCTTCCAGATTGTAAAAGCTTTGAGAGAAGAAGGATTCCCTCGATGGTCCACAGGCCAGACTGGATAATTGTGTATTAGACACAATATGGAGCTTGGACACTGCCTGCCTCTCTCTAAGGCTCAGGCATTAGATAGAGGCTGATGACATGGATGGTTAGCATCCCCATCTGTGGGAGAAGAGGACCCAATCTACTAGTGTACTATTCCAGAAAAGGACCCCTCTTGTCTGGAGTTGGAGAAACATCTTGCCTATTTACTGCAGAACTGAGCCAAGCCCAAGTCTCCACAACACTTTCAGAGAAACTGCTGATAATCCACTCCCAGGCTCATAAACTGTGTGACTGTCCAGCAGCAGCAGCAGTAATCTGGAATGTCATTTTCCACTATATAGAATGTTTTCAGACCTACAACTGATCTCATTCTTAGCATCTCCCTGTGAGATATACAGGAACCAATTTTATCCCTTCTTATCCCGTTTTACAGATAAGGAAACTGATCCAAAACGTTTATGTGACCTTTGAAATTTGGAGTCTGGTGTGGAATCCTACACACCTAGCATGAAGTCCAGTGCACTTTTTAAAGTATGTTCTTGATGACTTATCCAGGCTTACCCGGTGGCGCTAGTGGTAAAGAATCACCTGCCAATTATCAGAGATGAGGGTTCAAACTCTGAGTCAGAAAGATCCCCTGGAGAAGGGAATGGCAACCCACTCCAGTATTCTTGCCTAGAGAATCCCACAGACAGAGGAACCTGACAGGCTACAATCCATGGGATCACAAAGAAACAGACATGACTTAGTAACAAAACAACAACATTTATGGAATCCCAAACATGTGCCAGAAATTTCTGAAAATACTGTAAGATTTGTTCTAGTGTTACAACTATTTTCCACATTTGGAAACTGAGCATCTGAGCGTACTATAATATGTTCCAGGTAAAAGAACTAGTAACTGGTAAATGACAAGGATTCATTTACCAGGAATATAGGAACCAACTTTAACTATCATTTTAAGGAAGGTCTACCTTCTATGATTTCAACAATGAAATAATAATAATAAATCCACATAGAGCAATACGCAAACAGAAGGGTTAAAGAATCACCTTTGTCCTAAATGAAAATTTTTCCTAGCACATCCACCAAAGGCATTCAGGGTGAGATCTCGTTCTTGAGTTATTTCGATCATCAATCTGGAGAATTCTTTTGTGTCTGTCTGCTCGATCAGTGGCAGTTCCTTGTGAGAAATTTACAGTGATGTCAGCTTGTTTAAATTGATGATGGGAAAAAGGAGATGGATCTCAAGTTTCCAGACAGTATCTGATGACCTAAATTAACTGTCACCTGATTCTGCATTATGGATGAGGGCTCAGTGTCACCTGGAGATGTGGCCAAAAGGAGATGGACCAGTGTCTATTTCAGACAGCTGGTGACCACACATCCAGGAGCTGATTGATCTGGAAGGTCCTCCCTGGGATTTCTGAGTCCTACAGAAAGGTCAGTGGAGGGCATTTCAAAGGGAGCATCTTTTCCTCTTCTCCCTGAATTTACACTCAGTCCCATTTCTGTTTTTCCAAGCGTTATTGTTCAAATTCTCACACCAGTGTCATCCCCGACCTCCTTGGCTGGAATGTTTGTCTATTTCCCATTGTACATCTGTCTCCTTAATAATATTCTTTTCTCTCAGCATGAGTTTTCATACTGGAGCTGAGGCCCTGGACTCTGTTTTGTCTTTCATCTTTTCATTGATTTCTAAGTCTAGGTTTTGCATCCCAGTTGTGTATTCAAATCACTTCATAAAATTAAAGGGACCTGTGCTCAGGACCCTCTGAAAACCAATTAAAAATCTCTAGAGGGAGAGTCTGACATTTTGATCTCTTGTGTCAGTCCCCTGGAGGGTTCACAAAGGTACAGCCCCAGGCGATTTCTTTCATTTCCACTTCTCCAAATTCCTGCTTTTGAGTTGATAGCTCTCATATCTGTATTTCTGTCACATTTTTCTGAGCTCTAGTTAAATACATGCAAGGACTTGAAGTTTTCAGTGGTTCATCCAATAGGCATCTAAAGCTCAACATGTCAAAATCTAAACACTTACTCATAAGACATCAAAGTAAGGAAGGGCTAAGTCTCTTTTGCCACTGTCTGTATCTTTGAGCAACTTACTTGCATCTTGGTCTCTCTAAGTACAGATGATTATAAAAATATCTACTTGATAATGAGTAAAATATGATAATACCTGTAAGGTTCTTGGCATAAAACACAGCCTGTTCTGACATCAAGACAAGATTGCTATTCCTGTGAAAAAACTGCAAGCCCCAAAAGGGAATACAAATATCCATTGTCTGGATATAGACAATGGGTATATCCCTATGTCCCCAATGACAAGGCCTGGTCTGGCACATAGTTAGAACTCAGAAAACGTCTAACAATGATACTTCTATTTCTAAATATGTTACAAGCTTGAGGAAGGAACCAATAATCAGAGGAGCCAGGAAAGGAAGTACAGGGAATATCAGGTCGAGGCAGATAACAGGAAAGGAGACATTCCTGGGCCTTTCTAGCTTCTGGAACACTATGACTTCTAAATAGGTTGTCCCTATTATTAACATATTATCAACATCCTTGGGTTTCCCTTGTGGCTCAGCTGGTAAAGAATCTGCCTGCAAAGCAGGAGACCCGAGTTCAATCCCTGGGCTGGGAGATCCCCTGGAGAAGGAAATGGCTCTCCACTCCAGTCAGGTCTAGCACGTACTGAGAAGCTCCTGTGTGTGCAGGTTCAGTGCTAGATTTTTTCTGTGCATATCTGATTCCATTCTCCCACCAGCATTATAAAGTAAATTGAACTATTATTTCCATATTTCAGGTGGGACAATGTAGCTTGCAAAGATTAAATAAACTGCACAGAGTGACAATCTGGACCAGAATCGTGAAGTGTAATCATTACAATTCCCTGATCTTAACTAGCATTAATACGCAGATTGAAAGGAAGAACTAATAGTGTGAGATATTCCTAGGGATAAACTGGGAAGACTGAAGCCTGGTCTCATTTAAATCTAAACACAAGGTCATAATTGGATCCAACGTGCAGCCATTGGCTCCTGATACATGACTACAGGGCCTTGATAATAAAGTTACCAAACATGCATTTTCTCACTGTGTTTTGAAGGAAAATACACTAAAATGACTCTTGGCTCCTAATAAGTGTCTAATTACCAGCCAGATCATCTGGTCAAAGCAGGCAGGAAGGACGGGCACCACTTATTTAAAATACAGTTCCTCTTTGTGTTGTTAACATCTCTTGAACACACTTTATCTTTTGCCTGAGTCTTTGTTTGCACAGATGAGATTAAAAATTGGACTATTAAAAAAAAAAAAAAAAGGAGCTTAGCATTAAACCCGAGCAATCATTTGGATACTATGAATGTCCCAAGTATGTCTTTCTTTGTTTAGGAGACAATATTATGTATGTGGAATCCCAGCTCAAGGATTTATCTAAATCGGCTGGGTTATACTAGATGACAGCAAAGGGATTTGTTCAAAATTAGCTTATACCTTCTGAGGCAGAGCAAATTATGCACAACTCCCAGGAAATCATTTACTGCAACCTCCTCTAGCACTTGCACTGTAGCTGTTCATAGCCAGAGTCTGCCCTGGAGTCAGAAAGCTGAACAAAGGAATTTTGATTTCAACTGATCATCCCATCCCAGCCCTTAGTCTCCTGAAAGTCTGAGAGAGGGGGGCATTTGTGGCCTGAAATAACTGCATCATTTTTCACATGATAGTGACTAAAACTTCACATCTTCATGTTTGGGGACAGACTCTGCTCCAGCCCCCAGCCCCAGCGGCCCCCACCCCACAGTGTTGTATCACTTGACCAAGAAGGTCTAGCCTTCTTGCAGGACTCAGCAACAGTTATGTCCAACTTTTCTCATTACAGCTGCCTGGACTGAATCCAACTCAAGACACAAAACCTCTTAGCCTTCACTAACTATTTCCATTGGAAAACCCTTCTGCTCGAAATTGGTCTGGGTTTTCAGAGTAAGTTTTCAACATCTGAACCAAATGGAGAGTGAGTGAGTTTATAAGCATGAAAATATGTGACATTTTGGGATTAATATCTTAAAAGGAATCATCAGACCACTTCATCATCTTGTCAGTGTAGCTGTTACATCTACAATGACTTGAGCTCTGATTCTTGAAGCAACCAGATCAGAAAAGGGGACTATGAAAAATGTATGAATTCTTCCTTCTTCTCTGACTCTTTCTGGCATCGATGGCTACAGCAAATTAACCGTCTGGCTAGCAGTTGGGCTGTGTTTAATGTTTGCTATAGTTACAGATGCCAGAAGCTTCAGTTTCCTCTAATTTCCTTGTGTTTTTGTTTGTTTTTCTTTCCTTTTTTTTTTTTTTTCTTCAGTCCCTTTTCCCAAGGCCAGAGAGAACTTTCTCTGATCTTTACAATGAGAACCTGGCAGGGCTTCTGCAGGCAAAAATCTGTGAAAGTATGTGGCCTTGAGACTGACCTCCTAGGGGTTTTTAATTCTCAAACTAAGTTCATATTCAGGACCCAGAAATTCATCAAAATTGCCACGTGCATATTCCTACCAGTCAGTAGCTACAGTGGCTTCTGATCTTGGCTGTTATCTTCTGTATCCATCTGTCTCTCCAGATTCGAGGTGATGGTCAGTCCTGTATCCACAGTTCTCTGATGGATAGATGAAAAATCATCAATTTTGACTTTGCTTGGCATTTTTTTTCCCCTTGTTGTAAGAACATCAAGCTCTTTCCCTGTAGAAGCTGAATTCAGAAGGGCTCCTGGAGTTATTTAATTCTCCCCTCAGCCATCCTTTACCGGCCCACCTAATTCATTTGGTTATTCAAAATGTATTGTGCTGCTGTAACATGTATGGACATTTGCTCTCTTGTGAATCAGCAGTGAAGTCAGACAAGGTCTTTACACTTTGCATGGAACCTAAATTCTAGTTGACAATGAATAAAGGGAGAAAACGGTAAGCCATTTTTCCAGAGAGCAGTGAGGTTTGTAAAAGCACAGAATAACATCCCTCAAGGTATAAGAGGAATCAGAAACACCTTACATAAAGGGACTCGAGAAGTGCTTTAGATGGTGTGGTCAGCTGAGAGCACCACCACCAACACAAAGCCCGTGAGGTACAGGACGTTCTACAGCAAGAGCCTTCCAAGGAGAATGAATCCTGAGCACAAGGGCTGTGAGGTTGGAACTTGTTTATGCCCTTTGAAAAGCACAGAAAACACCACGATGCCGGAAGCATTTTGAAGAGAGTGAGGTCTGCCATGACATGTGTCTGGGGAGAAGACACAGAGTAGAGATTAGGTCAAGCCTTGTGGGCCATGGCACGACTTTAAATTGTACTCTAAGTCCTTTGAAATGCCATTGCAGTAGATCGACATTTAATAATATTTCTTTTTTTTTTTTCTCATGTATGAAGAGAATGGCTATTTTGAAGTATATGGTGTGAGGAGAATAACAAAGAGATGATTGTGGCAGTTCAAGTGGGAGGAAATGAAGGCTCGTATCTGGGCTGTAGCCACGGTAAAGTGCAGAAGTCGGGGAGACGGTCACTTTGTCACATCCTTAAAGAGAGAAGATTCAGAACCTGGCTTTTGATGGGGCGGAGGTAAGGGAGGGCATAGAGGATTAAGACAGACGTATAGGGTTTTTGGGGGGGTTATTGAATATTAATTAGATTCTGGATTTATTCTGAAAGCAGAAACAAAGTTCATGTTAGTCGCTCAGTGGTATCGGACTCTTTGGGACCCCATGGACTGCAGCTTGCCAGGCTCCTTTGTCCACGGGATTCTCAGAGAAGAGTACTGGAGAGGATAGCTATTCCTTTCTCCAGACAATCTTCCCAGCCCACAGATCAAATTCAGGTTTCCAGCAATGCAGACAGGTTCTTTTCTGTCTGAGCTAACAAGGAAGCCCATATATTACAAGGATGGATACATGTCATGATGCACACATGCTCAGTCATGTCCGACTCTTTGTGATCCCATGTTCTGTAGCCTGCCAAGCTCCCCTGTCCTGGAATTCCTCTGGAGTTTCCCAGGCAAGAATAATAGAGTGGGTTGCCATTTTCTACACCAGGGGATCTTCCTGATCCAGGGATCAAACCCAAGTCTCTCATGTCTCCTGCATTGGCAGGCAGAGTCTTTACCCCTGCACCACTCGAGAAACCCAGGTAAAGTGGTGAATGGAGGTGGGAGGGGCGCATCTGACAGAGAGGAGAGGGGAATGACTGGCATAAAGATGCCCTCAAGTGCAGTGTGGCTTCTCTCCTCTTCTTTGCAGGTGAAACTATTGATAACTATTTGCCAATTCCATTGCATTCTATTTGCACTTGGAAACCTGGGCAACACAAAATACAGTCAGAGTAGAGAATGAGACTGGTTTGGTACGGAGACTGACCTCTGTCTAAAAGTTAAAATGGTCACATCTGTCTTGAACGTGTTTCGTGAATGTTTCGAGCAGTAAGAGTTCACTGTTCACATAACAGTACTTCTGGAGCAACTTCTTCAGTTTGTCAATTGATCAGAAGTTGATCATTCCCTAGGCATCCTACATAAATCCGAAGTCATTTACCTGCAGAGTGCTGTTGTTTTCTGCTCAAATGTCAAAGAACAAATAAATTATTAAAATGTTTTCCGCAATACATCTAAGGATATTATCATATATAAAAATGCAGACTCTAGAAAGGGACCTTTGTTTACACAATAATTTAACTCATAAGCCCTCTTCTATAAAACCAGAGAAACATCTCTATTCTTACTAATTTATATTGAAAATAGCAGTTTGTGCATCTGCTTCCCACAACAAAAGTGCTTCTTAAGCATTTGGAGAAGCAGACCATGGTGTGGAGTATTCGGTGTCCATCTTGAATCTAGGAGCCAGTGATAAACAATCCACCTGCCAATGTATGAGACCCAAGAGACACAGGTTCGATCCCTGGGTCAGGAAGATCCCCTGGAGTAGGAAATGGCAACTCATTGCAGTATTCTTGCCTGGAAAATTCCATGGACAGAGGAGCCTGGTGGGCTACAGCCCACAGAGGGTCTCAAAGTTGAGCATACAGCACACATTCAATATACATGTTAATATGCATAAACATCCAATTTAGCAAATGCTTGCATGGCTGGCCATTATGGGGCTCCTAGACACCCCACTCTGCCCCAGAACTCTGATGAGATCATCCAAAACACTGCAGGACCATGTTAAAATCTAATCCACACTAGGCTGTACTACTACTTGGTCGGAGGGTGGGGGGGGCGGCAGAGCTCACGTTCATGCTTAAGAAACCCTGTTCTGGGCTAGAGCTTTGACATTTGTAGGGCAGGACTGTTGCAGCTGTAGCTCTTCTTTATCCTCTGGTCCCAGTGAAGGGCTCAGCGCAGAGTCTCTGAAGCCTACTAGAAGAAAAGTAACATATGGAAGAAAGCTTGGTTTAAGAAGCTGACTTTTCACTGAATAGCAAAAAGCTATGGCTTAATTACTCATATGTGTATGTGTGCGCTAAGTCGCTTTGGTCATGCCTCCGACTCTTTGCCATCCTATGGACTATAGCCTGTCAGGCTCCTCTGTCCATGGAATTCTTCAGGCAAGAAGACTAGAGTGGATTGCTGTGCCCTCCTCCAGGGGATCTTCCTGACCCAGGGACTGAACCTGCATGTCCTGCGGCTCCTGCATTGCAGGCAGATTCTTTACTGTTAAGCCATCAGGGAAGCCCTCCAGTTCTCATGGGTAATCCTGAAAGGATTGGGTCATTTTCTAGATGTAGATATTCTTACTGAACAGATATTCAAATTTGGCTGCATTTGCTTTCCAAAGAATTTTTACTGTAGCATGTATAACTTGAACCATGTTCTTGTACTATATAACGGGGAAAAGAGATAAAGAATGAACTAGGATCTTCAGGGCGAAATCCGTGCTGAAGAGAAAACTTGTTAGATTATCGGGGAGCAGGGGATGAATGATTAATTCTCATTATCATTAAGGAATCAGAGCATAGCTCCTCTGAGTCTGTTTGCCTCATCTCTTGGTCCAGCTCTTACCACTGTCTGTAGACTTAGTAAGGAGAGGATAAGCTTATGCTGCTGTAACAAACAATCCCTCAGTCACAATAGTTTAAGGCAAAGCTCCATCTAGCAGCCCTCATGTGAAATCTGCTGTTGGCTGGATGACTGTGCAACTGTCTTCTGGGTGGTGATTCAGTAGATGATCCTGCTTTAGCCCCTTGGTACCTTCCAATCAAAGGCTCCCACACTTATGTCCTCAGGGGAAGAAATATGCTGGAGAATCATGTATTGAAAAGGGTGTTTTCATCCTCAGCTCAGACACAACCCTTATTTTACTGGTCCTGTGGTATCAGTCATGTGGTCTCATCACATTGAAAGGAAGCTGGAAGTGGTTGCTCTTATGCTCAAGCACAGAAGACTGATGCAGTGTGTGATGAGCCTATGGCACCATCCTTGCCACATTGTTCCAACATTTTTCTAGACTTACAGGGCCTCCTGGTTTCTTTGAACATGCCCAGCGCTTACTGTGCTTTTTATCCACTCAGCACATTCCCTGCGAACTCCCACAAGACACTTTTGGTGGGTTAATCTGTCTCTTGACATGCTTAGTCATCCTGTAAGCCCTCTGCTCCAGCACTACCCACCTTTAAACCTTTCCCCACCCTTTTGGAAAAATTGTTCATTCTGATTTTTGACACAATCTGTTAGACCATGTGACCTATGGTGTTTGTATTATTTCTATCTTGTCTTACGTGTCCTTAGCTGTTTTGGGGTGGGTAGGCAGAGACAATTTTTTATTCTATCCTTATTTATTTCTCCAATTTTTTAAGTTCTGCACTTGCAGAATATCTCAAAATAATAATGCTTAATCATTGTTGAGTGAGCTGAATGTTTACTTGAAATTTTAAAAAGTGAGAATATATTTCATTTTTAAACAATCTATTCATTTCCTTCTTTAGGAATAGTTCAACTGGGTCATAATTACCATCATCCTTACATATTGGAAGTGCCTAATTCTCTCTAGAACAAGAAAACATTATGGTCATTTTCCCACTTGGCCAATATCTCACACTAACAGTTATTAATGGAGTGAGATAGGGAAACTCAATTAGGATAAGAAGGAGATGATATCTCCAACTAGAGAGAAACATCAAGAATAGCTAAATTGGGTTAAACTTTTATTCTCATGTCTCTGAGCTATAAAGAGCTCCACTCGATATATTTTTTCTATTCTTAGCTTGAGAAATTACACTTAATTTCAATACCTAATTTAGTTTCATTTCAAATTTTCATTAAAATGCTGCAGATTCTCTTCCTCTGTTAATGCAAATAGTAAGTCTGGACCCAGAATTATCCCCACCAGCACCTACTTGCTGCCAGACATTCTTTTCAACTATTTAAATAGACATTTTATAACAAATCATTTAGTAGAAATATATGATTTATGTAGGCAGGACACAGTGTTTCGTTAAAATAAATTAGAAAAGTTTAGAACTTGAGTTCAAACCAGGGTAATTACTTTGCCATTACCTTGCCTATAGTTCTTTCATTTCCAATTGTATATTGATTGGTTAATTCTCTGTTCCATTTTCTTTGAAGAATTTACAATGGTCCATAAAATAGTCTTTGTCTCTCTTATGCATGTATATTCTGTATCCTTCAGTTGAATACCATACCAGAACCATTTTGAAAGTGAAAAGGGGCACTTTAAAAAATTATCCCAGGATAAGAGGCATACACAGAAATGTTCCTAGCAGGGTGAGACATGTGAGACCCTAAGAATAACCTCCTACCCACGGCTTTGTGTTTTTTGTTTTTATTTCTTTTTATTTATTTATTTTTTACACCTTTAAGTCAAACATCTGGATCAGGCAATTTTCTGCTTATTCATTTCTTGCTCTGTGTGTGTGTGTGTGTGTGTGTGTGTGTGTGTGTGTGTGTGTGTATGTGTGTGTATGTGTGAGGGAATTTTTTTTACCTGGTCAAGTCAAGTTAAAAGAAAAAAAAAAAAAAAAAAACAACCTGTATAAAAGGTATTCTTCAGAAAGCATCAACAAGAGGGCAAGTGCAGCGTTCAGAAAAACAGTTAATGTAAGAAGGTGCCACAGATTCAGGCTTGTGAAGTCAGATTATCTTTTAAAGAATTGTGGTATAAAAATAAAATAAACCCTTGGGCTGGATGGTAGAGAATCCTGAGAAATTAAGAACTTTACCAAAAGCTGAAAGCCAAAACCATCTACCTCTATCACCCAACCCTTTAACACTCAAGATAATCTGAACGACCATTTGCGGATCTCACTATAGCTCGAGTCCCTGATAGTGCCACGTGGACTCGCCACTGGACATGCAGACAGACAGAGGCCGTGGGCTCAAAACACAAGTCCACCACTTTCTCTCAAGCTGTGACTGGGACACTTACTTCATTTCTTGACCTTTTCCCTAAATAGGAGTAATAATATTACCTCTGGCTCAGAGCCGTGGGGTGGGAATTTATAGTAACAGCAACAATTTGTAAAATAAAACTAATGATTGTTCTCATTCCTTGAGGGCTTACTGTATGTGTGCTCTGTGCTAAAGTACTTGGCATATACTAACACATTTAGTCCTTACAACAACCTTGTGAAATAGGTCATATTTCTTTTTAGATTTATGGGTAAGGAAGATCATTCTCAAAAGGTTATGCTAAGTTTTCCAAATCCACCTAGAAATGAACTGGTAGAAGCAGAAATCACATCCAATGTTTTTAGACTCTAAAGTCCATGTTCTAGCTGAGGATGAGAAAGAATTTAAAATCAAAAGACAGCATTGCTGGGGTTATTATCAATGTGGTTTTGTTATATTTATCATTGTCCCTAGGGATCTAATGATTCATGTGTCTTCCATAATGAACAAATGTCTAGGGCATGGATTGTCTTTAGACATCCCTTGTACCACTTAATGAGGTATGCAGTTTTCTGTCATATATAAATAAATGTAGCTACTGCATTATTATTAGGGTGTTAAATTGTAGTTCAGTATACGGAAACTAAGAGTTTGTGATATACCCGAGGCCTCAAGCTCTGTAAGTGATGGGGATGCATGCAAACCCAACCTAAGTTTCTTCACTTTTAATATAGTGCTTGATACATAATGTTATTGCTGTTGTTTAGTTGCTAAGTTGTGGCTGACTCTTTTGTGACCCCATGGACTGTAGCCTGCCAGGTTCCTCTGTCTGTAGGATTTCCCAGGCAAAAATACTAAAGTGGGTCGCCATTTCCTCCTCCAGAGGATCTTCCCGAGCCAAGGATCAACCTTGAGTTTCCTGCACTGCAGGCAGGTTTTTTTTACTGCTGAGCCACCTGGGAAGCCCTAATACATAATGAGCACTTCTTAAATCCTGAATTTTCCATTAGCCGATTTAGAAGTAGGAAGATGAATCAGCATGAGGTGGAGGGTTAAAGATGACACCTTTGTTTCCAGTGTCCATAAAGACAAATATTTGGGGACACAAAAGTACAAATGTTCTTAAAAGAGTTGAAATAGTAAGACATGAACAGAGTTGTGATACAGAGAAGCCCTGTTAGTGTAGATTCAGGTGCTGTCACCAAGGGGGTGACAGGTTATATAATTCTGCTGGAGCGTACTCCAATAAGTCTAGTTCCTAAACCACTGAATGTAGGTGTTTATGCTAAGTCACTTCAGTCGTGTCCGACTCTGTGTGACCCCATAGACGGCAGCCCACCAGGCTCCCCCATCCCTGGGATTCTCCAGGCAGGAACACTGGAGTGGGTTGCCATTTCCCTCTCCAATGCATGAAAGTGAAAAGTGAAAGTGAATGCACTCAGTTGTGTCCGACTCTTAGCGACCCCATGGACTGCAGCTTACCAGGCTCCTCTGTCCATGGGATTTTCCAGGCAAGAGTACTGGAGTGGGGTGCCATTGCCTTCTCCGAGGTGTTTATAGATATAGATATCCCCATAACTAAAAGTATCTTTGCCAAGGGGCAGTCTGATAACAATAGGTGACAGTTAATGTTCACAACCCTCTTCTCATTTAACTCTGCTATTCTGATTGTTCTCCCAAGATTCTTTAATAACCCAGGGCCCCACCCTCTATGAAGGTGGGGGTAGGTAGCTGGACAGGACAAAAGATTTACCGTTCTTGTGTCTTGATGTCTTATACACACTAGAGGCATATATTTCCTACATATATTTCCACAGATTCCTCCTTACTTTACTGTAAGAAAAATAAAGTTTATATAGTTTTTTTATAATGTATCATCATCTTTCAACTTTTCCTTTTGTGGGACATGCTAACCTAGTCTTTGCTCCATTAGTCATGTCCTGGCACATCTTGTGATTACTCAGTCCTTCCTGTTCATCACATGCACAGATGCCAGGACAGGATCCTGTTGCAGCCACTGCTTTATCTCCAGAGCTGAACACAATATCCAGTGTGCTGAACAGAGTCCATTCATTTCTCTACAGCTCCTGATAACTCTCCTTCTAGAATTATCTCCCTCTCCCACGAATGCTGGGCATTGCTTCAGATTCCTTTTACTGATACTTAAGCTAATCACCCCTATCAGTAAGGGATCATCCAGAGAAGCAGAACCAATACACCACACACACACACACACACACACACACACACACACACACACACTTATTTGTTACAGGGATTTGGACTTATGCAACCTCAGAGCTTGTTAAAAGTCTCTGCAGACATTTTTTTCCCCCATGCAGCTTGAAGTCCACAAGCACACAGGCAGGGAAGAAATACAATGAGCAAGCTGGAACCTCTTGAGCATAAACTGGACAATATTGATACACTAACAGCTATATCAGTCCTGGGTGTTCTTTGGAAGGAATGATGCTAAAGCTGAAACTCCAATACTTTCGCCACCTCATGTGAAGAGTTGACTCATTGGAAAAGACCCTGATGCTGGGACAGATTAGGGGCAGGAGGAGAAGGGGGTGACAGAGAATGAGATGGCTGGATGGCATCACCGACTTGATGGACATGAGTTTGAGTGAACTCCAGGAGTTGGTGATGGACAGGGAGGCCTGCTGTTGCTGCTGCTGCTGCTGCTGCTAAGTCGCTTCAGTCGTGTCTGACTCTGTGCGACTCACATGCTGCAATTCATGGGGTCGCAAAGAGTCAGACATGACTGAGCGACTGAACTGAACTGATGCCTGCGAACAGAGATCTGGAGGAGAAAGAGCCAGAAGTGAAACCCAGCCTTCTTGTTGGTCCCAATAAACCTGAGGTGGAGTCTTCTTCTTCTGACATGTTCAACTTCAGAGCACGCCAAGAAACCATCATCCAGTTGCAAACCTGTACATTCCTGCCTGATTTCAAGGCTGGTATTTCCAGCGCTGACAACACATTGCTTTAGAAATTACCATGTGACATCATTGCTGCCTTTTTACTTTCTAAAGCTCTTCCTCCACACAGAGTTTCTTGATGTATCATTGTGTCCAATCTGACCTCCTTTCAGTGACAGTTTATCCCATTTGTCCCATGCCTTCAGATTTGGCACATTTATTAAAAATGAAATTTCCTCATATCTTGGCTCAGTGCGCAATTTAATCTGTCCGTGGGTTGCTGCATTCTAGGAGGGATCCTTTACCTCGTCTTAAACACGACAGTTGTTCATTTCCTAACTCTAAGGTCCCTTGAATGTAATTATTTAACCTTGGGACTGCACCTTTCTAAAATGTGATACCTTCAGTATGTGTGTTCCTAACATAATTTGTTTCTCAGTTCAGTTCAGTTCAGTCACTCAGTCGTGTCCGACTCTTTGCAACCCCATGAATTGCAGCATGTCAGGCCTCCCTGTCCATCACCATCTCCCGGAGTTCACTCAAACTCACGTCCATCAAGTCAGTGATGCCAAGGGGGCAGGAGGAGAAGGGGACGACCGAGGATGAGATGGCTGGATGACATCACCGACTCAATGGACATGGGTTTGGGTAGACTCCAGGAGTTGGTGAATGACAGGGAGGCCTGGCGTGCTGCGATTCATGGGGTCGCAAAGAGTTGGACACAATTGAGGGACTGAACCTAACTCAACTGAATGATATCCCAGAAAAATAACTAGTAGTAAAAATCAGTATTTCTCTAAGGATATTTCTAATGAGAAAATTATAGATGCAAAATAGTTGAAAGGCAGCTTAGTTGCTTAAGAAGAATTCTTTCAAAGTCCAAAGAACTCCTAGATAAAGTATTTGATAAGAGTTTCCATATACCAACACCTATAGATGAAGCATAAATCCAGGATTCTAAAAGACTATACTAAGGGTAAGATTGAATGAAAATTATGTCTTCACATGGGCTTTCAGGCTTGCTTAGTTCTACATAGTCTGAGAATCTAAATTCTTGAATTTGGATTCAGATATTCTGTTCTAGGAAAATATCTAGTAGATGTTCTGTTCTGGTAGACACTGAACTCCTGACCAATAGCAAATGGAAAGTGTCTTCAGTAAAAGTAGCATTCATACCAGATTTCAAATGTTTTCTACAAATGATTTTCAAAGAAGTGGCTGGAACAAGGTAAAAAATAACCAGAGACACAAAGAGAAAAAATTGAGCAAAACCCAGTGGAAACAGTCCTACACACAATGTGAGTGAACNTGGAAAGTGTCTTCAGTAAAAGTAGCATTCATACCAGATTTCAAATGTTTTCTACAAATGATTTTCAAAGAAGTGGCTGGAACAAGGTAAAAAATAACCAGAGACACAAGGAGAAAAAATTGAGCAAAACCCAGTGGAAACAGTCCTACACACAATGTGAGTGAACAATGTCTATAATATATGAATAAATAAAAGTAAGATTAGAAATAGCTTCAGGAAAGAATATGCTATGAAAAAATTATTGAAGATTAAGAATAACTACTTGAAAGGGAAAACATAACTAAAAGTAAGAATTCAATACTGTGATTAATGGTGATTTAAACAGAAGAAGAAATTAATTAACTAAATATAATAAAAATAAAACACTGACAGCTCTGCTCTGATCACTTAGCCAATGTTGTTAAAAAATAGTAATAACTTCTGTTTATATTGTTTTATTTTATAGTATTCTCATGGAAAAAACAATCACAATATTTTAATTATCCTCTAATTTAAAAATAAATAAATAAAGACTTTAGTTATATGTGTTATGTATAGTAAGTATGCAATTTCTATAGTAGAGTTAAACATCTCACAAAGCTAATTTTTCCCAAATGCATAATACATGTATAGAAATTTAGAAAAACTGAAATGCAAAGTGTACTGCATCTGTCGAGTTTATTTTCATTATTACAAACAGATATAAAGTGAAGGTCATAGTTTATTTTGAAAGCAAGAAATATACTGCATCCGCATTCCACATTGCCTTTTTTTTATTAGAAACACAGTAACAAGAATTAAAATACTAGAATCTGTTTCCCTAGTAAAAATACATAGTTCTAAAGCAGCTAAAAATTGTATAAATAAGGTGATAAAGAATTTAACATAAAGATATAATTTTATATTATTGATCAAAATCTGCAAACTCATGCTGTATATCTGGGGATTTTATGGAACTCCAGTCATGAGCTATGTCTGTAGTGATTCCATTTATCTTCCTCCTGCCACGTATAGGAAGCTTTATGACTGTAAAATTCTGGGGTCATTAATGATAATAGTCAAGGCTCTCAAAGGTATCATGCTGTTCTCATATTTGTGACTTTTTTTCCCCTTAGTCGAAAGGGTATTTAACAGGAGATATCATGAATATATATTCTCTTCTCAGATCTTTCTTCCTTTAGCACTAGTGCTTCTATAAAACCAAGTTTTAAAATCAATGTTTTAGTGGCTTCCCATATGTATTTGTAATTCTAGAATGTAATTTGCTTTAGACATTATAGAGATATTTTTTTATATTTCACTCATTTAATTTGCAAAAATTGAAACAACTCATAAAAACCAATATTAATGAGAATATTGAATATCAAATATACTTTTTCACATTGTCAGTAAGAAAATAAAGTGGTACAACAGTTTCTAGCATGGGCAATTGGGCAAAACCCTTTAAAATTTGAACAGTACATATATATTGAGATTGCACTTGTAGGAATTCACACAAAAGTAAGTGTTACATACATTTCTCAAGATATATGTGTAGTCATATAAATATATGAGGGAAATTTATTTGAATAGATATTTAAAATTTTCCTAGATAATATTTAAGTGGTAAAAACACACATTGGCATTGGTTGTGAAATAAGATTCTGTATTTTAAAATAAAAAAATATTTACACAATTTTATTTGCAAAGGTAAAGAGCTGAAATACTCTGAATTGTAGGTAGTGATTATACCTGAAGTGTGGGGCTATGAATTTTTATTAACTTTAAAATTTGAACAGTACATATATATTGAGATTGCACTTGTAGGAATTCACACAAAAGTAAGTGTTAAATACTTTTTATCACCATTATTTGTCAAAAGACAAAATATGAACCATTGAATCCCTTGAACATAATGCATTACCAAATATTTTTAAAATAAATTGTCCTCTCATTTCCTCACTTTTTCCTGTTCTGTGATAGTGCATGTTTGTGTACTGTGGACAAACCATCCCAGGACTTTTACATAAGTATTGGGCTTGAGTTTTCTGTGGATTCACTAAATAATACAAATTTAATCATTTTAAATAATGTTGAGGGAACTATTTTTTTTGTCTTGTTATCAATGGTCTAATAAATTAGAAGCATGACTGATAAACATTCTTATCCTTCCTTATCTTATTTATAGAAAGAAAATCATGATAAAATAAAATTTTCATTTTTCTGCAACAGCTTATGCTTTATAGATGATTATCCCACCCAAGGAGAAACTATTCAGTTTTTTATGATGTGTGTTTCTGTGTGTGTGTGTGTGTATACATGTGTGTATGTATGTATAGCTGCTATTTGAGGATGATCACAAGGAAAATTGAGAGAGATAAAACTTGATTAATAGCGCAAGAGTTAATATTCTCTGAAATCTGTATTCAGGTCAGGAAGAAACAGTTGGAACTGGACATGGAACAACAGACTGGTTCCAAATAGAAAAAGGAGCACATCAAAACTGTATACTGTCACCCTGCTTATTTAACTTATATGCAGACTACATCATGAGAAACGCTGGACTAGAAGAAACACAAGCTGGAATCAAGATTGCCGGGAGAAATATCAATAACCTCAAATATGCAGATGACACCACCCTTATGGCAGAAAGTGAAGAGGAACTCAAAAGCATCTTGATGAAAGTGAAAGAGGAGAGTGAAAAAGTTGGCTTAGAGCTCAATGTGCAGAAAACGAAGATCATGGCATCTGGTCCCATCACTTCA
>SJYX01001202.1:73225-142758 GCA_006410675.1 Oreotragus oreotragus | reverse complement strand
TGTACAGTTCTTCTGTGTATTCTTGCCACCTCTTCTTAATATCTTCTGCTTCTGTTAGGTCCATACCATTTCTGTCCTTTATCGAGCCCATCTTTGCATGAAATGTGTCCTTGGTAGCCTTAATTTTCTTGAAGAGATCCCTAGTCTTTTCCATTCTGTTTTTTTCCTCTTTGCATTGATCACTGAGGTTGGCTTTCTTACCTCTTCTTGTATTCTTGGTAACCCTGCATTCAGATGCTTATATCTTTCCTTTTCTTCCTTGCTTTTCCCTGCTCTTCTTTTCACAGCTATTTGTAAGTCCTCCTCAGACAACCATATTCCTGTTTTACATTTCTCTTCCATGGGGATTGTCTTGATCCCTGTCTCCTGTATAATGTCACAAACCTCAGTCCATAGATCATCATGCACTCTGTCTATCAGATCTATCCCTTAAGTTTATTTCTCACTTCCACTGTATAATCATAAGGGATTTGATTTAGGCCATACCTGAATGGTCTAGTGGTTTTCCCTACTTTCTTTGAATTAAGTCTGTATTAGGCAATAAGGAGCTCATGATCTGATGCACAGTCAGCTCCTGGTCTTGTTTTTGTTGACTGTATGGAGCCTTTTATCTTTGTCTGCAAAGAATATAATTCATCTGATTTTGGTGTTGACCATCTGGTGATGTCCATGTGTAGAGTCGTCTCTTGTGTGGTTGGAGGTGAGTGTTTGTTATGACCAGTGCATTCTCTTGGCAAGACTCTATTAGCCTTTGCCCTGCTTCATTCCATATTCCAAGGCCACATTTACCTGTTACTCCAAGTGTTTCTTTACTTCCTGCTTTTGCATTCCAGTCCCCTATAATGCAAATGATATCTTTTGGGGGTGTTTGTTCTAAAAGGTCTTGTAGGTCTTCATAGAACTGTTCAACTTCAGCTTCTTCATTGTTACTGGTAATTACATATTCCTCATGAACATTGGCTAATACAAGTCTCAGATTAATGGACAGAGACTGAACACTTCATGAGTGTTATAAACAAAAGGGATCCCAAGCCAAGTAAGAACTATAATAAAGCCACATCAATTGAAGAATACAAAATTACTAATTTTTGCATTATCATAATTTTAATGCAGACTTGTAGCCTGACATCATACCTTAATCTATTGTTCTGTGTAAGAAGAATTCTAGGAGCACTGGCTTTGAAGTCAGACAGTCTGGTTTGAAACTCTTCTTTATCTAATCGTGTAATTTTGCAAGTCACTTAGTTTGTTTGATCTTTTTAAATATCTTTGCAATTGTGAAAATTAAAAAATTAAAAGTGCTTGAAACAACAATAAACATTCTAAATGCCTGTTATCCATATATGTATAACTAAATTTACTTTCAATTATGCTGGTAAACTTATGCAAAATAATTTATAAATCCTTCTCCCAAACTAGGTGAGTAAGGGCTATTAACAATATCCATTGATATCATAAGAATATAAGGAATCTGGATCAGAGAGAGCTCCTGTGACTTGCTTAGCTCATGTAGTTTGAAAGCGACAAAGCTAGCATTTTGACTCAGAAGTTGACTATATTTTTTTGTTAATTTAAAAAGTCTCCATATTGTCTAGCAAAGTTTCCATACTGTTATTTTGAAAGTTATAAAAATTAGATGATAGATTGATAGACAAACAGTAATATAGCAGATGGACAAAGACAAAAGTAGGTTAACAGAACAAGGACAATTTAAAAAGATAGAAGAGTGTTGGAGAATCCATACTAGTCCTGGATCTAGCAATCTCTCTAGCCTTCTCCCTATGGATTTTAGGACATTACACAAAATAACATATTTTCACATTGCTAAAGAAAAGAATGCTTTCACCAATGCTAAAAATTATGGAGTGTTCCTTATAGCCCTTACTAATAATCATATTTCCTTTATTTTATAGTTCATTCACAGTGTGACTTTTTTGGTTACTTGGAAAAGGGTAACTGGAAGTATACTGGTATCACAAATAAATTTCTTTTGACAGTGGCTGTAAAACAAATGTTTTTCCCCCAAGGACATGCCTCTGAAAATCCAATACAAGAATTAAAAGCAAAGAATTCTGTATAGCCTGTAGAAGAAAATATAAAACATAACTGCTTCAACACCCTTTGCCTTAAAACACAGCACTGACATTTTGGTTCAGATAAAAATTTTACCCTGCAAGAATTCAGAAATGATAGAAATAAAGAGAATTTGTTTGTTTGTTTGTTTGTTTTGTTTGTTTTTCTTTGCAACCCCAGGGACTGTAGTCTACCAGTCTCCTCTGCCACGGGTATTCTCCAGGCAAGAATATTGGAATGGGTTGCCATGCCCTTCTCCAGGAGATCTCCCCAACCCATGGATCAAACCCAGGTTTTCCTTACTGCTGTAAGTCGCTTCAGTTGTGTCCAACTCTGTGCGACCCCATGGACTGCAGCATACCAAGCTCCTCCATCTGTGGGATTTTCCAGGCAAAAATACCGGAGTGAGGTGCCATTGCCTTCTTCACCCTCATTGCTAATTACTTTCAAATAAATGAAAGGTCTGGTGATGATGCATTCATATAACATAATTATAATTTCCTCTCTTGAAATCTGAGTTATTGTTATCTAGAATCTGGAAAATATTGATCTTATATAAAGCTAAGATCCTAACATAAATATTGTGGGGACAATTCCAAAATTATCTTAACCATATACCCAGTTTTTGTTCCTGATTATTATTTTTTTAATGGATTTTATTGCTTGCTTTTTTAGGGCAGCCCAGGTTGTTGGCTCAGATGGTAAAGAATCTGCCTGCAATGCAGGAGGCATGAGTTCAATCCCTGGGTCAGGAAGATCCCCCTGGAGAAGGAAATGGCAACCCACTCAGTCAGATATGACTGAGCATTAACACTTTCACTTTAAGGTTCATAATAGTTACAGTGAGACACTAATAAAAATGATGATTATTTCTAATAATTCTAAACAGAAATAGAATCACTTCTCTTTAAAAAAAAAAGTGTGCCTTCATAGACAATAAATTATATGATCCCCCTATTCTTTATTATTTACCTATTTATCTACATACCAATCATCTAGTGACCTATTTTATGCACTGCTTATAGAAGCAGTTTGGCAATGACTTAAAATAGAAAAATCACATACTTCATATATCAATATTATTTTTTATCTCTTTTGTTCTCTTAATACTATTTTAAGCATATCTCTAAAATAAATTTTTTCCTAAGTTTAAAAGGAAACATATAAGAATGTTCAAGGGAGAAATATTTAGAAGGTAAAACGTGGAAACAACTTACTGTTCACAAATAGAACAGTTGATGTTTAAAGCACAGTGTAGTCTTGCCATGCTATATTATATAAAGTTAAGATGAATTTATTTTTTGTTGTTGTTGTTGCTTAGTAGCTAAGTAGTATTTGACCCTTTTATGACTTCATGGACTGTAGCCCACCATGCTTTTCTGTCCCGTGGATTTCCCAGACAAGAATATTGGAGTGAGTTGCCATTTCCTTCTCCAAAGGATCTTCTTATTTGTATTCTTTTCTCTTTATAAACATAAGATGGTCATATAGACTATGGTGAAACTTTAAAAAGTTAAAATGAATAAATTATATCAAAATAGCCATTTAGAGTTTCACCATAGTCTATATGATCGTCTTTTGTTTATAAAGAGAAAAGAATAAAAATGAGAAACGCATCCTTTGTAAGTACATATATGGATGGCTATAAGTTAAATTTTTAGAAAGCAAAATAATTATTAGTATTAACTTACAGATAATGATCTTATTATGATGGGGTGAGGTGAGGAAGCAGGAAATAGAATGAACTAAAATGGACTGGAATGGGTGAATTTAACTCAGATGACCATTATATCTACTACTGCGGGCAGGAATCCCTCAGAAGAAATGGAGTAGCCATCATGGTCAACAAAAGAGTCCGAAATGCAGTACTTGGATGCAGTCTCAAAAACAACANAACTAAAATGGACTGGAATGGGTGAATTTAACTCAGATGACCATTATATCTACTACTGTGAGCAAGAATCCCTTAGAAGAAATGGAGTAGCTCTCACAGGCAACAAAAAGTCTGCAATGCAGTACTTGGATTCAATCTCAAAAACAACAGAATGATCTCTGTTCAGTTCCAAGTAAACCATTCAGTATCACAGTAATCCAAGTCTATTTCCTGACCAGTATTGCTGAAGAAGCTGAAGTTGAATTGTTCTATGAAGACCTACAAAACCTTCTAAATTAATACCCAATAAAAGATGTCCTTTTCATTATAGGGGACTGGAATAAAAAAGTAGGAAGTCAAGAGATACCTGGAATAACAGGCAAGTTTGGCCTTGGAGTACAGAATGAAGCAGGTCACAGGCTAACAGAGTTTTGCCAAGAGAACTCACTGGTCATAGCAAATACCCTCTTCTGACAGACAAGAAAAGACTCTACACATGGACGTCACCAGATGGTCAACACCAAAATCAGATTGATTAAATTCTTTGCAGCCAAAGATGGAGAAGCTCTATACAGTCAACAAAAACAAGACCAGGAGCTGACTGTGGCTCAGATCATGAACTCCTTATTTCCAAATTCAGACTTAAATTGAAGAAAGTAGGGAAAACCGCTAGACCATTCAGGTATGACCTAAATCAAATCCCTTATGATTATACAGTGGAAGTGAGAAATAGATTTAAGGGCCTAGATCTGATAGANGCCAAATTCTAACTTAAGTTGAAGAAAGTAGGGAAAAGCACTACACTGTTCAGGTATGACCTAAATCAAATCCATTATGGCTATACAGTGGAAGTGAGAAATAGATTCAAGGGATTAGATCTGATAGACAGAGTGCCTGATGAACTATGGATGGAGTTTCATGACACTGTACAGGAGACAATGATCAAGACTATCCCCAAGAAAAATAAATGTATAAAGGCAAAATGCTTGTCTGAGGAGGCCTTACAAATAGCTATGAAAAGAACAGAAGTGAAAGGTAAAGGAGAAAAAGAAGGATATACATATTTGAAAGCAGTGAGTACATCATGAGAAACACTGAGCTGGATGAAGCACAAGATGGAATCAATATTGTTCAGAGAAATACCAAAAACCTCAGATATGCAGATGACACCACCCTTATGGCAGAAAGCAAAGAACTAAAGAGCCTCTTGATGAAAATGAAAAAGGAAAGTGAAAAACAAAACAAAACAAACCCTAACATTCAGAAGACTAAGATCATGGCAACTGGTCCCATCACTTCATGGCAAATAGACAGGGAAGCAGTAGAAACAGTGACAGACTTTATTTTTCAGGGCTCCAAAATCACTACAGATGATGACTGCAGCCATGAAATTAAAAGACACTTGCTCCTTGGAAGAAAAGCTATGACCAACCTAGACAACATATTAAAAAGCAGAGACATTACTTTGCCAACAAAAGTCCATCTAGTCAAAGCTATGGTTTTTCCAGTAGTCATGTATGGATGTGAGAGTTGGAATATAAAGAAGGCTGAGTGCCAAAGAATTGGTGCTTTTGAATTGTGATGTTGGGGAAGACTCTTGAGAGTCCCTTGGACTGCAAGGAGATCCAACCAGTCCATCCTAAAGGAAATCAGTACTGAATATTCATTGAAAGGACTGATGCTGAAACTGAAACTCCAATACTTTGGCCTCCTGTTGTGAAGAATTGATTCACCAGCATATACCCTGATGCTGGGAAAGATTGAAGGTGGGAGGAGTCGGGAACAACAGAGGATGAGATGGTTGGATGGCATCACTGACTCAATGGATATGAGTTTGAATAGACTCCGGGAGTTGGTGATGGACAGGGAGGCCTGGCATGCTGCAGTCCATTGGGTCTCCTAGACTTGGACACGACTGCATGACTGAACTGAACTGAACTGACATGCCTGGTGATTTTCACACTTAATCTCACTTAATCCTCACACCCTCCTTGGTCAATCAGGACACAGGAGTCCAGATAAATTACATAACTTGCTCAATCCCACAAACTAATAATTACTTCAATCACTTTCCAAACCTAGTTTTTTCTTTCCAAAGAGGAGGTTCTTTCTCCTGAAGATTTAAAAAAAAACCATACTGTCAAACTTAAGGGATCACCGTCAATTGTGAGTTTTGTTTTTCCCCCCAAAGACAGCAAAATTTTTGGTTAGGACTGGTGGTTAGGACTCAGGTCTTTCACTGCCATGTAGGAGTTATAGTGTCATAATGTTGTAGTGAAAGGTGTCCACCCTAGGGTGGTGATATTTATTTGTCCGTGGCTACTTTTCTATGAATGAATGGATAAAGGAAAGAATGAATGAAAAAAATAAAAGCTAATATATTCCTGGACATAAAATTTATATCTTTAAATCAATCCAAATTTAGATCATTCTCTTTGCAACTGGAGTAAGATAGTATTACACTGATTAACTTCTATAAGCTTTCATTGAAAAGTTCAGAAAACAGGGAGCAGAGACCTGGACTATGTACCTTACAGAGCTAACTCTCGAAAATGTATAGCTGGTTACAGCTAATGTTATTAAGTACTACATAACTTTGAGCATCATGAGCTGCAATGCAAGGCCAGGCCCTGAGTGATATGATATACAAATAAAAAGTCCAGTAAAAAAAAGTTCTATTTATTCTACATGCCAGTTGTGTGTGTGTGTGTGTGTGTGTGTGTGTGTGTTTAAGGTGGAGGAGGAAAATTCACAATCAAATTTGCGGGCAGTGATTTTCCTTATGGACTACTAAAAATGATGCTTATACTGTCTTTTATACCTAACTCTCATTTATTCATTAAGCTAATTATTATCACCACCACCTCCTGTTTTTAACATTGTCCTGGATTTTAGAGAGTATGCCAAGAACTATTCTTTATTCTTTGCATGTTGTCCTGAGGAATAATGAATATCAGTAGAGATAAGAAAATGGGAAATCATGCAACAAAAGCAAAAATTCAAGGGAGTATAGAGACAAATGCTAAATTAATTGCCCCTCAGCTTAAATATAGTTGGGAATAATGGCTGTCACACCCCTTGTAATATACAGTGCAGTAAGCAGCCACCCAAATTCTATCTTCTCCAATCATTCTTCATTTATATCTTTGACAAGAGGAATAATAATTCTTGTCAAAAAGTCTTACCAAAAAGAAGCCTGAGAGGGCTATGCAAGTGTTCTCAGGTTGCAACAAAATGTCAGAACCCTGAAACTTCAAAGTGATAGTGAGTGTCCCAAAAATGTTCCCCAGGCATGTTTCTATTTAGTCTTTATTAAGACTGTTGGAATAAAGTGATTCTACTCATAAACCTCTCATAACTTAGGAAAACAGAGGCTAAAGCTCCAACTAATCACTTCACAGTCACTCTTCATTCTTGGCAGAAAAGGCACAACACATTGTAAGGGTACTATATTTAAATGCTACTATAATTTTTTTGCAAAAGGGTTAGCAAAAGGAATTTTTTAAGTTGATATTCTACCAAATAAATGCATGAAAATAGGCTGCAAAACAATTTTGTGTTGCGTCTCTTTATTCTTATTTCTGATAGAAGCATCATAAAACAAATTTATATCTATATGAAAAAGTTTCACTAAGATTGTTATATTTTCATTAAATATTAGATAAATACTATAATTTATGGTATAAATCTTTCTAATAATGAATGTTAAGTTAAATTTAGAACTCTTGGAAATGTATTAAGCAGTTAAAAATTTATCCATTTTTTTCAACAAGATGAGTGTTATAGGTGCCTACAGTTTTCCATTTATTTTTGCCCTGTTAGGAAATGTTAATGAATAAACAAAATCTGTGTGCATTAATATGCTATGAGGGAAAAAGTCTTGTTCTTTTTTTAACATTTCAATTTATTTTGAAATTGTCTACTAGCATTTCATATTTACAAGCTTTTATTTTGTCAGTTGTAACTAAGTCATCATTATTACAATGGCATAGGTGTCAATATTCTATCAGTTTTCCAGATTATTTTCTTAGTTGAGAGATATATGGACCATTTTCTTGTGCAATTCTTTTATCTTATTTCCTGTAACTTCAGGAAAAAAATATACCTTAAAAGTTTACTGTAGAAATGAGACAGTCAAAGAAGAGACATACAATCCCCAAAGAGAAGTATATTAGTAAATGCCAGTATGCTAATTCATTTAGTGAGCACCTCGTGTATGCCAGGGACTGCAGTAGTCACTGGGAATACAAGGGTGGGCAAGACTGACCTTGTATAGATCATCACAGAACTTCAGACTGGTTGGAAACAGAGAAGAAAAAATCCCAGGATCCAAGGCAGGGCACAACCAAAACCTTAAACTAGCAAGTCCTCTGACAGAAATGACATGAATATAGGCTTGACCTAATGGAAGATATAATTAGAAAGCAGTGAGATAAGGTGATAGAGAGATAATGAGAAACAGATCATGTATGGCTAGAATAACAGGACTAATGTCTTTGAATAAAATGGAAAACTGAATTTTAGACATAGTCTAGTTTCTGATCCACATCAAGCTATAAACAAATTAACTACTCAATGAATTTACTAAAATCAGAAGTCTGTATATTAGCATTATTTGATCATGTTGCATTCCACTGTGATCATTTTTTATTTTAGTTTTGGATATTTTGAATATAGCATTTCAAAATGTAGATGTCATGCTTTTCTTTTTTATTTTGCAGGAAGAATTTGAAAAATGTAGTTTGTCAGCTGATAAGAAATAAACTCCAAAAGCATAAAAGCATTGTAGAAAATGTAACATTCACTCACTTAAATACTTTTTTTTTTGACATCTGCTCGTACTAGGCAGCACTTCTATATCATAGGCTTAAGATGAGGAACCAAAAAGAAAATGTCTCCACCTTCACAGAGTTGTCACTGAAGTGGGAGAGACACATAGAAAGAGAATAAGCAGATTATTATATGATACAATGGCAGGAGATGTGTGCAAGAAAGAAGAAAATAGAACAAGTATAAAAAGGGATGAAGATGGTAAGTGGGCAGCATAGATATTTTGGATACAGTGCGCAGATGGGAATGTCAGAGGAGGTGACATTTGACCAAAGACCTGAAGGGAATGAGGAATGATCGCATGAGGATCCAGGTGTGCGAGGATGCAGGAGAGCTTCCAGGTGTGCGAGGATGCAGGAGAGCTTCCAGGTGTGCGAGGATGCAGGAGAGCTTCCAGGTGTGCGAGGATGCAGGAGAGCTTCCAGGAAGAGGGAGCAGTGAGTGGAAATTTGATGAGGTGGGAACTTGACATGTCTGAGAAGTGACAGGGAGGACAATGGGACTCTGCGCAAGGACAGAGGTGAGAGAAGGATTGAAAGGTCATCATGTAGGGCTTTGTGTGCCTCTGTGCTCAGTCGGGTCTGACTCTGTGATCTCATGCACTGTAGCCTGCCCGTCTCCTCTGTCCATGGAATTCTGCAGGTAAGAACACTGGATTGGGTTGCCCTCTCCTTCTCTAGGGGATCTAGGGGATTGAATCCACATCTCTTACATCTCCTGCATTGGCGGGTGGATTTTTTTACCACTAGCACCATCCCAGGCCTTTGTAGACCACAGTAAAACAATTGAATTTATTATAAATATCATGGAAATGAACTGGAAGGTTTGGAGCAAAAAAGTGATACAGTCTGATTTGTTTCTTGAAAGGCTATCACTCTTGTTTAGGGAAGAAGCTACAGAATAGGCTGATAGAAATAGGTTGAGGAAGTGTGGTACATGGAAGTGGGTATATGGAAGTGTGAGAGAGGTTCTAATTGGCTACATTCAGAATGTAATTTGAAAAAGGACAGACAGAATTGTTAATGGATATGATTGGTGAAAGGAGAGAATAAGCAGAGTTCTTGTTTGGGGTATACACAAGTGAGTATGTAGTCTTGTCGTTTATTGAAATAGGTACTGTTAAGAGAGGGATAGATTCTATGGGAAACAAAAAATAATGAGATTGAGAATTGAACAAAATATAGGAGAGATGTTCTTATTCAGAGCAAAAATAGAAAGTAAAATCAGGAAGGGGAAGACAGAAGTCTTAAATGAGAATTTAAATGCAGTTATTGTATTTGAGAGAAATTACAACTTTTAAAAACTTTTAAAAATCACAACTACTTGACTTTGTAATTGAATAGTTCTGTTGTCACAGACCAGGAAATATCTTCACATCTTTGGCAGACTTTACATTGAAGAGACATTATATTATCATTATAGTATACTCCCCTGGAAAATTGCTTTAATAGTATATGAATATGTAATTTGCTTGACAATGATAGTAGATCTGTGCATTTGTGTCTTATTGTTGAGCCTGAAAGAGAAGGGACAGTAATCTAAGTGCCTTTCATCACAAGTAAGGTGATGCCAGCCTAGAAGATAATGAACTTCCACGGGGTGGACAAACAGCTAACATGCTGTCATATGCTACTGACGTGTCCTCCCAGAACAATTTATTACTCAGAAGTTTTGAATTTCCCAAAGGGGAAAGAAAGCCTTTCATGGGCATAGGTTTCTTTAGTGAATGCTTATGACAGAGCATTTCCTCTTCATTCTATGTCACAAAGCTGCTTATCTATTAGGAATGGGAAAAGTCAGCTTTGATAAGTTGGAAACCTATTTAAAATTCTCTAGCTCAGAGCCATTATCTCAGTGCCTTTTAGAGTTTCACATTCTCTGTTTTCAAGCTACAGGGAAAATGTGACGAAAGTTATGCCTTCTAACACAATACACAGCTTTGATTGCTAGAGTTTGGTTGCAAAACAATTTATAAGTCACAGATATTGATCACATTAATTTCCAACTGCAGGTTTTTAAGCTATAAAATAAACAGAGTTGGTCTTAAAAGGAAACACAGAAAGACCACCAGGTGCACATCAACCCCTAACCCATTTTCACAATAAATATTACAGCTGCTCAGACTTTTGCTTTCCAGGAGCACCACCCCTCATTTGGAAGGATATAGCTTATTAGGTGTTTGATCTTTTATCAGTATCCTATGGAGGCTAATGACAGTTCAAACAGAGCTATAATAATCTTATCATTACATCTGGGGGAAAAGCCAAAAAGAGAATCTAGAATCTTGTAAAACAGTAGAGCTAAAATCAAACCTAACTGCTTCCCAACATTGTCTAGCTTAGAACATCATAAAAGGCATGAAAATACAATTGGGAAATTTTCTTAGAGCTAGCAGGTGAGTCGTTATGTGACTTAACACAAAAGCAAATTTTGAATAATTACAAGCTTCAGTTCAGTTGAGGTGCTCCAACTCTTTGTGACCCCATGAATTACAGTATGCCAGGCCTCCCTGTCCATCACCAACTCCCGGAGTTTACCCAAACTCATGTCCATCGAGTCGGTGATGCCATCCAGCCATCTCATCCTCTGTCATCCCCTTCTCCTCCTGTCCCCAATACCTCCCAGCATCAGGGTCTTTTCCAGTGAGTCAACTCTTTGCATGAGGTGGCCAAAGTATTGGAGTTTCAGCTTTAGCATCTGTCCTTCCAATGAACAGCCAGGACTGATCTCCTTCAGAATGGACTGGTTGGACCTCCTTGTAGTCCAAGGGACTCTCAAGAGTCTTCTCCAACACCACAGTTTAAAAGCATCATTTCTTCGGTGCTCAGCTTTCTCCACAGTCCAACTCTCACATCCATAAATGACCACTGGAAAAACCATAACTTAGACAGACCTTTGTTGGCAAAGTAATAGCTCTGCTTTTTAATATGCTATCTAGGTTGATCATAACTTTTCTTGCAAGGAGTAAGCGTCTTTTAATTTCATGGCTGCAGTCACCATCTGCAGTGATTTTGGAGCCCCCCAAAATAAAGTCAGCCACTGTTTCCACTGTTTCCCCATCTATTTCCCATGAAGCTTAGGCAACTCCTAAACTTTATAAAGTTTACCCATCCACAGAACTGTTGCTTAAGACCTTTCTATTGTTGTTTACCCCAAATTACCCCTCCTCATCAGCAAGCTGAGTGTGATACATTTAAACCTAGCTGACCTTATGGAGCTATTTCGCACTTGTGTGCCTGCATGTGTGTTTGCTAAAGTCATGTCTGAGTCTTTGCGACCCCATGGACTGTAGCCTGCCAGGCTTCTCTGTCCAAAGGATTTTCCAGGGAAGAATACTAGAAGGGGTTCCCATTTCCTTCTCCAGAGTATCTTCTGGACCCAGGGATTGAACCCACATCTCCATCACTGGCAGGTGGGTTCTTTACCATTGAGCCACCAGGGAAGCCCAAAAAGCTTTGAAATATAGGTCACTTCAGAGACCTCTCAGTGACTCCACTCTGCAGCGCAGACGATTTCTCAAGTCATGTTGTCATTTTTTTTGTTCATACTAATTTCTGGACCATCCGGGCTGGCCCCTCTACTGTATAGGCCTCTTTCCACAAGACTGAGCTTTTGCTTCTGTTTGTACCGATGTTATTTCTTTGTCTTGAAGGAGGAAACAGAACAGGCTTTGTCTTGAAAGCAGGACTCCATCTTGGGCCAGACTGTGGACTTTGAGCTATGTGCCCAGTATCTATGGAAANGACCATCCGGGCTGGCCCCTCTACTGTATAGGCCTCTTTCCACAAGACTGAGCTTTTGCTTCTGTTTGTACCGATGTTATTTCTTTGTCTTGAAGGAGGAAACAGAACAGGCTTTGTCTTGAAAGCAGGACTCCATCTTGGGCCAGACTGTGGACTTTGAGCTATGTGCCCAGTATCTATGGAAACGACATACCAACTGGAGAGCCAGGCCCCCTGAAGGAGGAGCCCCAGGGCTCGAATCTAGATGCTCCATCGCCTTAAAGAATACCCTAATTCTCTGTGTAACGAATAGAATCATACACTCTATTATGCTTATTGGGGTATGACCACAGGCCTATTGATAATTGTCTACTGGTAACTACCTAGGTAAGGCATATGCATCACCGGTTAACTTTGTATCTTTCTTTTTCTTTTGTTCAGACTAGTTTCTGGGATTTGGGGAGGCAGCTTTGTGCACGGCTTTGCACACGTACACTTAGGGTATAAAATTTTTCGCAAAAACTAGTCAGGGTCCTTGGCTAAGAGGAGACCCGTCTTGGGCCCGCCGGTGTAATAAACTGCACTCCACTATCTGCATTGTCCTTCTGAGTGAGTGTTTCCCGGAACACATGGCTACAACAGTCTCAGTCCACTTCATGTTAAATGGAAATAGTAATAGCTGACATTCAATATTACCTAGAACAAAGTAGCCATTGAATAAATGTGAGCTAGATGAGCAAGATGATTCCATATAGGAAGACATACCACTTCTGCCTTGGAAAAGTTCTAAATTTAAATAGCTAGAGGGAGTGGGGTTTGCTAAGGAGATAATGACTAAGTATCTCTGAGCAGAACTGGAGAGAAGCTGGGCACAGACCCTGCTGGTCATCACCCTTGATTCCTGGAAACTCTCAATTGAAAGAGCTAGTGATTAAGCTTTAAGATCTGAATTTACATATTATCTAATATTTGAGAAAACCTTCTCTATTAGCTCCAAATTTATTTGTTTAAAAAGAAATCACCTTTCCTTAAAATACAAAGTTACTATTATTACTGCTACTACTAGAATCATATCCTGCTGACCAAATTTATTTGACTGAATCATTATATAAATGGACTATGTATTTCCATTTGTGATGTTCATGGAGGAGCATAGGCGAGAGACTTAGAGACTTTTATATCAGGACTTTGAGGGAGAACAGGGATGGTGGAGTCTTGGGTTGTAACTTTGGGCAAATGAGATCTTAGCAAGTCCAATAACCTTTGATCAGCACAGTTCCCTTCCTTGGCTGGACTAAACTTTAGACCAGTTTGGTCCTGACTGTGGTCTCCCGACTTCCCTTTTCTAAAGCATTTACTTTAGACTGCTTGTAATTGGATGGTGGGAGGGCATCATCAATTCAATGGACACGAGTCTGAGCAAACTCCAGGAGATAGTGAAGGACAGGGAAGCTTGGCGTGCTTCAGTCCATGGGGTTGCAAAGAGTTGAACATGACTGAGCAACTTAACAAAAACAAGAAACTGGGAGCCATCCTTCTGAAATATTAGCAAGGAAGATAGAGCCTCTTATCTCCCGGTCTCTGTGAGAGGGTAGGAGCCTAACTCCTGTGGGTGTCTTGGTCCGAGTTTAAAACTACCTTCTCTCAACTTTACCTTTCTTTTGGGTAAGAGCAATTAGCAAACACAGGTGGCCTAAGATTCCCCCCAACACACACCCTCCCACCACAACACGTACACACACACTGTCTCTTAAAAACTCTCCCACCCTTCCTCTCCTCCTAGTTAAGTGTCCAGACTCGATGTGTTCCCCACCAGCCTATTCTGGGCAATAATATCAGACTAAAATCAAATTGTTTGCCAATTTTATCCAGTGAAAAAAATTTTAACACCCTACTGCCCATACACCAAGAAAGGAACAGAGTTTAGTCTTAGAATCCTACTCTCTGATCCTTTCTTGACAGGTTTATAGGCCTTTGTAGGTCTGCCCCCTGCTTCATTTCTGCCAAGGAATGAGGCAGAAGATGACCCATTCATGTGGGCATTTGTCAAGCTCTGTAACCTTCCGGGTTGGAGACACCATCTTAGTTTTTTATTTTAATAACATCGTATTTCTGCTGTCAATAAAGTGAATCAGTTATATGTATAGATTATATATACATCCCTTCCTCCCACCTCCTGTATCCCACTCCTCTAGGTTATGACAAAGCACCAAGCTGAGCTCCCTGTGTTATACAGCAGCTTCCCTCTAGTTACCTAGACACTCTCTTTTTCTTTCTTTCTCCTTTCTTCCTTGTTCTGCCCCCTCCCTCTTCCCCTTCCCATTTTTTTCTCTTCTTTCCCTTTCTCCCCCCTTACTTGAGTGACAGTTACTCATTTTTCCTGAAGGATCCATCATCTCTTTAATGAGTTCAGTCTTTCAGAAGAAAATAAAATTGATTTTATTCTAATGCAAAGGAATTGGCAACATGGTTCTGTTTCTTATCACAAAAAAGCCACTGAACTGAGGAAGGCTACAGGCCCAGGCTACCTTTTTGAAGGGGAAGAGGCTGAGACAAAATTGGTACAGAAAATAAAATAGAAAACTGATATCTCAACAAAGTATCTTGCTAGCATAGCATGACCTGTAGCAACTCAAAGGCAGTGCCAAAGAATGCTCAAACTACCACACAGTTGCACTCATCTCACATGCTAGTCAAGTAATGCTCAAAATNTCACCTAGAGCCAGACATCCTGGAATGTGAAGTCAAGTGGGCCTTAGAAAGCATCACTAAGAACAAAGCTAGTGGAGGTGATGAATTCCAGTTGAGCTATTTCAAATCCTGAAAGATGATGCTGTGAAAGTGCTGCACTCAATATGCCAGCAAATTTGGAAAACTCAGCAGTGGCCACAGGACTGGAAAAGGAAACTGGAAAATCAGTTTTCATTCCAATTCCAAAGAAAGGCAATGCCAAAGAATGCTCAAACTACTGCACGATTGCACTCATCTCACACGCTAGTAAAGTAATGCTCAAAATTCTCCAAGCCAGGCTTCAGCAATACGTGAACCATGAACTTCCAGATGTTCAAGCTGATTTTAGAAAAGGCAGAGGAACCAGAGATAATTTGCCAACATCTGCTGGATCATAGGAAAAGCAAGAGAGTTCCAGAAAAACATCTATTTCTGCTTTATTGACTATGCCAAAGCCTTTTACTGTGTAGATCACAATCAACTGTGGAAAATTCTTCAAGAGATGGGAATACCAGACCACCTGACCTGCCTCTTGAGAAACCTATATGCAGGTCAGGAAGCAACAGTTAGAACTGGACATGGAACAACAGACTGGTTCCAAATAGGAAAAGGAATACGTCAAGGCTGTGTATTGTCACCCTGCTTGTTTAACTTGTATGCAGAGTACATCATGAGAAATGCATGTGCATAATTAACGCAAGTCCTTCTTCATACCTAAACTTCTTGTTGCTTGGTCACTAAATTGTTTCCAACTCTTTTGTGCCTCCAAGGACTGTAGGCCAACAGGCTCCTCTGTCCGTGGGATTTCCCAGACAAGAATACTGGAGTGAGTTGCCATTCCTTTCTACAGGGGATCATCCCAACCTAGGGATTGAATCTGTATCTCCTGCATTGGCAGGTGGATTCTTTACCAGTGAGGCACTTGGGAAGCCCTCATACCTAAACTTAGACTTTGTTATTTCATTTCTACCTGATTCTACTGAGCAATTACTCATGTATTTATTCAGCAAACAATTGTTGAGGGTCTTCTATGGGCCCAGCATTGTACTGGGATTGAAGATGCCTTTAAGGACTTACCAGCTGAGAAGTGTGGTGATGGAATATTGAAATCAAATAGGTAACTAGGAATTATGATACAATAGGGCAAGCATCATGATGAGATGTGCACAATACCCAAGTGAAGTAAAAATAAGCAATTTAAACCACAGTACTAATTTCCTGACTTCTGCACCTGCGGAGCCACCCAGCCATGTGCAGGGGCTGTGGGTTTCTGCAACCATCTCTTTTAATAAGGCTTCAAAAAAAGGAGTGTTGATACTTACTCAAAAGAGAGGCAGTTTAGACACAGTTGTAACTGGAATAAAATATCCCCAACCTTAAAGGACTTTTTTTGAACAGGAAAAGTAAAAATGTTCCTACTGATCTTTTACTTAAAAAAAATTCATGGGTATTTTAACTGCTCAAAAATCAAATAAAGATAGCTAAAATATGTTTGTAGATTCTTTATATTGCTAGGGGTGAAGTCTTGATGTAATTGGCCCATTGCTTGGCAGAACAGCTTAATCAGAATCTGGATTTGCAGATTCCCTGATCCTGGTTTGGTTGGCTTGGTTTGGAGTTAGATCAGGGTTTCTCAGCGTCCACAGTGCTGACATTTTAGGCTGGGTAGTTCTTCATTACGGGAACTTGTCCAGTACAGTGTAAGATATTTAGCAGCCTCCATGGTCACCTGGGCTTCCCAGGTGGTGCTAGTGGTAAAGAACCTGCCTGCCAACGCAGGAGACGTAAGAGAGGCCGGTTCAATCCCTGGGTCGGGAGGATCCCCTGGAGAAGGGAATGGCAACCTACTCCAGTGTTCTTGCCTGGAGAATCCCATGGACAGAGGAACCTATCAGGCTAACAGTCCATAGGATCGCGAAGAGCTGGACATGACAGAAGCGACTTAGCCCAGCACATGACCTCTACCCATTAGATGCCGGGAGAATTACTCGGTGCTAAGTCATGACAATCAATAGTCTCCCAATATTGATAAATGTCCCCTGAGGCAAGGGAGGCAAAACTGTCCCCAGTGAAGAACCCCTGGGTTTTTAGATGCATAAATTGCTTTGAACTAGAAAGTAGAAGCAACTTGGGATGTTAAGCTGACATCTAGGAAGAAAGAAAAAGGAGAAGCAGCTCCTAGCAGCATAGCGGCAGGCCTGGCTTGGGAAACTACCAGGGATAATGAAGACACTGAACTTATAAGAAGAGTAATGTCTAATATTGTTTCCTGTTTGGGGCTGAACTGAAATTTCTCTTCTTTTTCTTTTTGTCTTAAACCCATGAACATCCAGTAAAATTCTACTGCATAATCATAAGGGAATTGTAGCCTCCTCCACCTGATACCCCACCCCCTAGTAAAATCAGTTGGCATTGCTTCCCAGAATTCTTGGCCATGACCAATAGTGGAGTGAATAGAGCCCAAGATGACCCTAGGAGCAAGGGAGAAAGCTGCACAGGCTTACTTAGATGTAGACTTGAAACATACTTCCCTGTCCCCAAATATGGCAGGAAAGAAGGCAACCATTTTCAGGGAAGAGATAGGCAGACACAGAAAGAATAACTGATAGAAGTAAATCATGTCTTTCCCTTTCTTGGAAATAACTAAATACAGTAACAGATGAACATATTTCAGATGGATTAAGTACCATATTTTCTGTATGTGTGGGAAAGATTAGATAACCTCTTGGAAGATATTTCTAAACTGATGATTTTAAAGCAAGATACGAATATCAAAACAATGGAAACTATATAATTTCTATTTTAATTATTTTTTAAATGAATGACTCAGGTAAAATTTTAAACATTTTATTTACTGAGAAGAAACTCAAAGCATACAAAAGAAATCCTTAGACTTCTTGCTCATTGTTGAATTAGGATGATGAGGATATGAATAATCCTTTCTTTTTGTGCTGTGTGTGCTAAGTTGCTTCAGTTGTGTCCAACTCTGTGCAACCCTATGGACTGTAGTCCACCAGGCTTCTCTGTGCATGGGATTCTCCAGGCAAGAATACTGGAGTGGGTTGCCATGCCCTCCTCCAAGGGGGATCTTCCCTAACCAGGGATTGAACCCTTTTCTCTTATGTCTCCTGCATTGGCAGATAGGTTCTTTACCACTAGTACCATTATTTTTCAGATGTGGTTACTATTATTTTAGAAAAAATACATATATATGTGTATATATATTTGTTATATGAATATATCAGCATGTTATGCATGAGTGCTAAGTTGCTTCAGCTGTGTCCAGCTCTTTGTGACCCTATGGACTGAAAGTCATCAGGCTCCACTGTCCGTGGGATTCTCCAGACAAGTGTACTGGAGTGGGTTGCCATGCCCTTCTCCAGGGGATCTTCCCAACCCAGGGAGCATACCCAAGTCTCCTGGGACTCTTGCATTGCAGGTAGGTTCTTTACCACTGAGCCACCAGGGAGGCTTATAATGAAAATATAATGAAATACAATTTACATACCTGAGTGTGTGTGTGTGTGTGTACAGACATACACACTAGTAGAGGATATAAAATATATTTTTCACCCTGTGTCATAGTCAATATCACAAAGCCACTGCCTGTATCATGCTTTTTGAAATAAATGAAGAAATGAAATTTTAAAAATGATTCCGGTTCTACCATCTCAAAATAAAATANTAATGAAATACAATTTACATACCTGAGTGTGTGTGTGTGTGTGTACAGACATACACACTAGTAGAGGATATAAAATATATTTTTCACCCTGTGTCATAGTCAATACCACAAAGCCACTGCCTGTATCATGCTTTTTGAAATAAATGAAGAAATGAAATTTTAAAAATGATTCCGGTTCTACCATCTCAAAATAAAATAAATTATTTTTCCAGTTCGTGCTCGAATACATACCTATTTTTGACTTAGCTGTAGTCATAGCAGAAACACAGTTTATGTTCTGGGGAGGTTGTATGTTTTTAGGTTGCTACTTAATTTTTGCCATCATCACTGTTAATGACTGCATCATGAAATTGGTGATTTCTCATGCATAATTTGCCTTACTACTGTTAGGTTGTTTTCCATTTTTCATAGTTCCATAATGAATACCTTTAGATTCTAGCCTGTTCTCTTCTTGGAATTTTGATTATTACATCAAATGGTACAAATGTCTCATGATTCTTTGGATATATTACCAAATAATTTATTTTTAAACTTTTTTTAATGAAGTATAGCTGGTTTACAATGTTGTGTTAGTTTCTGGTATACAGCAAAGTAATTTCATTATACATATATGTGTATGTGTATGTATATTCCTTTTTATCATCTTTCTTTATGGCTTATTACAGGATATTGAATATAGTTTCCTCTGCTATGTAGTAGGGCCTTGTTGTTTATCTGTTTTATATATAGTAGCTTGTGTCTATTAATCCCAAACTCCTAATTTATCCCTCTCCCACCCCCTTTCCCTTTTGGTAGCCATAGTTTGTTTTCTATGTGTGTGAGTCTGTTTCTGTTTTGTAAATAAGTTTATCTGTATCATGTTTTAGATCCTACACATAAGTGATATCACATGACATTTGTCTTTCTCTGTCTGACTTACTTCCTTTGTATTGTGATCTCTAGATCCTTCCATGTTGCTGCAAACAACATTATTTCATTCCTTTTTATGGCTGAGTAGTATTCCATTGTATATATACAATGAATATATACTGTGTGTGTGTATATATATATATATATGATACACAAGCAGCAGAACCCAGCTAAGGAGGGACCACAGCCGGATGCAGAGCCACCTCCCATCACCAACNTCTAGATCCTTCCATGTTGCTGCAAACAACATTATTTCATTCCTTTTTATGGCTGACTAGTATTCATTGTATATATACAAAGAATATATACTGTGTGTGTGTATATATATATATAATACACAAGCAGCAGAACCCAGCTAAGGAGGGACCACAGCCGGATGCAGAGCCACCTCCCATCACCAACATTCAGCCAGATGCCCTGAGGTCTCACCCTTACCTCTCTGAGGCCAAGGCTGCCAGGGATTGTCAGAAGGAGGACTATGGAAGTTTAAAGTTCAGACATAAGGAAGTGGTGAGTAAAAGACTTGAGACAGAATGGCACTAGATGAAAATCAATAACAGTACTAATAATCCTTGGATTTGACTGAATACAAATCCCTGGAGAGAGAACATGTTTCAGTTAAAAGAAACTAAAAAAGTTACAGGATTGATCTGAACTATTTTGAATTTAGTTTTCTTGTTTCAGGAAAATATGGGGGCTGGTCAAAGGAATATACACAGAGATGTGAAAATAGAATGCGATTCATGTTTGCACATCACTGTTTTGTGAATTTCCAATTCATACACACCACATAGAAAACTCTAGAATGAATATGCTTTAAATCTAGCATTATCTTTCAAAGATGATATTTAGACATGGCAAGTGTTTGCTATGTCTGTTAATGCCACACAATTTTATATAGGTTGATTGAATCCTGCCTGAATTCAGACCTGTTCTGTTGATTTTGAAACCTTCCCAGTGGAGAAAAGGTTGGAGGGCAGTTAGGAAAAAGAGAAGAGGATGGAGTGATCATTAGTAATTCTGTGTTAAGATTCCTAACTTCTGCTTTTCAGAGGGGCAATTTAACCAAAGCAGTATGGGATATGTTATTTTTTCAAGAGAGATAATATGATGTACATAGTGCCCAGAATACTGGTAGTACCAGGAAATAGCATTAATACTTACCTCTGTTCTCTGCAGATGCATTTTTTTCACTGNCTGTGTTAAGATTCCTAACTTCTGCTTTTCAGAGGGGCAATTTAACCAAAGCAGTATGGGATATGTTATTTTTTCAAGAGAGATAATATGATGTACATAGTGCCCAGAATACTGGTAGTACCAGGAAATAGCATTAATACTTACCTCTGTTCTCTGCAGATGCATTTTTTTCACTGCATCATCGCTGCATAAGAGACTACCTTTTAGAGTGGCTCAGTAGCTTCACATCTGAGTTTCTGCGAGGCAGCAGAAACAGCTGCCTCCCACATGTGCAGGGCAGTGCTCTGGGCATCTGGGTTGGGCCTCATGCTTCTGGCCCATTGTCTGGGTTTGGGCCTGGCCAGTCGTGCTGCCTGCATTTTTCTCCTGTGAAGTTCCTAGCATGTGCTAGGAAGAGGGCAGTTTGCTTTCCAGCATTTTGACACTATGAGACTTTTTCTTTCTCATTCATTTTTGGCTCCTTATTTCAGAACTCTTGCACCAAGTAACCAATACTCATGGACACTTACTGGTTGGCTTTATGTGTTTCTCATGACAGATAATCTACTTGGGACAGGTGGTTTGATTTTTCTTTCCTTAAGGTCAACCAGTGCATGAAGAGCCCAGGAGAAAGAGTTCAGGGCCTTTTAACACCGAGGAAACCAGAATTGAAAGAGACACGTGTACCCCAATGTTCATCACAGCACTGTTTATAACAGCCAGGACATGGAAACAACCTAGATGTCCATCAGCAGATGAATGGATAAGAAAGCTGTGGCACATATACACAATGGAGTATTACTCAGCCATTAAAAAGAATACATTTGAATCAGTTCTAATTGTCTGGGTTTGGGCCTGGCCAGTCGTGCTGCCTGCATTTTTCTCCTGTGAAGTTCCTAGCATGTGCTAGGAAGAGGGCAGTTTGCTTTCCAGCATTTTGACACTATGAGACTTTTTCTTTCTCATTCATTTTTGGCTCCTTATTTCAGAACTCTTGCACCAAGTAACCAATACTCATGGACACTTACTGGTTGGCTTTATGTGTTTCTCATGACAGATAATCTACTTGGGACAGGTGGTTTGATTTTTCTTTCCTTAAGGTCAACCAGTGCATGAAGAGCCCAGGAGAAAGAGTTCAGGGCCTTTTAACACCGAGGAAACCAGAATTGAAAGAGACACGTGTACCCCAATGTTCATCACAGCACTGTTTATAACAGCCAGGACATGGAAACAACCTAGATGTCCATCAGCAGATGAATGGATAAGAAAGCTGTGGCACATATACACAATGGAGTATTACTCAGCCATTAAAAAGAATACATTTGATCAGTTCTAATAAGATGGATGAAACTAGAGCCTATTATACAGAGTGAAGTAAGCCAGAAAGAAGAACACCAATACAGTATACTGACACATATATATGGAATTTAGAAAGATGGTAATGATAACCCTGTAGGTGAGACAGCAAAAGAGACACAGATGTATAGAACGGACTTTTGGACTCTGTGGGAGAGGGAGAGGGTGGGATAATTTGGGAGAATGGCATTGAAACATGTATACTATCATGTAAGAAATGAATCGCCAGTCTATGTTCAATACAGGATACAGGATGCTTGGGGCTGGTGCACGGGGATGATCCAGAGAGATGATATGGGGTGGGAGGTGGGAGAGGGGTTCAGGATTGGGAACTCATGTACACCCGTGGCTGATTCATGTCAATGTATGGCAAAACCAATACAGCATTGTAAAGCAAAATAAAGTAAAAATGAAAAATAAAATAAATAAAATATGAATTAGCTTTTCTCTTAGGACTGTGTACTGTGAGCCTTTTTAGCAGAAGAGCTGAAGTATAGATTACAGATAAGGTACTCTCTAGATTAACAAATATTCCAGCAACTACCATTTATTGGACATATGTTTGTGGTGTCTAATGGCCCCAGTGGCCCTCTAGGATGAAGTCATTTTTCTCGTTTGGCCCCACAGGTTGCGAGGATGAAGTGGCTTGCTCAAGGCCACCCAGCTAGTCAATGGCTTTGAACTCAGTTCCTCTGACTTCAGAGCCCACATTCTTGTGTCTGTGCCAGACTGCCTCAGAGATGTCCTTGGCCAAAGAAATAACATTCGTTGGTTGAAAGAAGGATTTCTAACCACAGCAATCTACCTTCTCTTATCAAAACAAAAACAAAAAAACAGGACAATGTGCCTTAGTTGAAGTGGAGAGAGGGGGTCTTTGAGAGGAATAGGAGTTAACTAGGTGAAGAAGTTAATAGCCATATATGAGGAATAAATGTTCACCATTATTTTTACTGGTGAGGATACATAATGAAAAATGTTTAGAAAGCAGTGGTCTAGAGAAAACTTCAAAACTCTCCAGAAAGAATAGACAGTTGAAAGAAAGAAGATAAAAGAATGACTGTCATGGCAGAGGGATGGGAAAGGGTTTTGTGTTATGCCAGAGAATGGAAGTGTAATCACAGGGTAAAGCCAAAGGGAGGCAAATTTCAACTCAGCCACAAGACTTTCTAACCATTGGTGGTGGGAAAAAAATTTGCATGGGCCGCTTTGTAAGCCACTGATCTTCTTGACTGGAGGGATCCATTCACAGCCTGGACACACGGGGATCAGGACCACCATACTGAATATTCCTGCTGTGGCTGGGAAGTTGGACTGCACAATTTTTCAAGCCCTCCAAACTCTAGCACCTATAGCTCTTTAATTACTAGAGGCTGGGTTGCAGATAGTGTAATAGATGACTCTCAGATATGACCAGCATATCTCAGAAATGGTTCTAGGCCCTCTCCTGCCTTAAGGTCTTTGCACTGGCTCTCCACTCTGCAGAAATGCTCTCCCCGACACAGTTATGCCTGTGCCTAACTTCTTGCCTCCTTCGTGTCTTTTCAATGAAGCCTGCCCCAACCACACTATTTAGAATTGAACTGTCATCACCCCATGGGCACTCCCAATTATCTTTGCTCTGCTCCACTTTCTTTTTTTATAGTACTTATCACCACCTAACATACTTGGTGATTCACCTTGTTAATTCATTAACTATTTATTATCTCTCTCTCCCTCTGCCAGCTTTATGGGGTCAAGGATTTTTGCCTTTTATACCTAAGCACCTAAAACATTTCCTGAGCTATTGTAGGCCGTCGATAAATACTTGCTGATGAATTAGTGGAGCAGAGTTGAGCTGTCTGAGCTCAGGCTCTGCTAGGAAGTGTCTGAGTGACTTTGGGAAAATCACTTAATCTCTCTGGGTCCCTGTTTTCTCTTAAGGTCTGTTCAGTTCAGTTCAGTCCCTCAGTCATATCTGACTCTTTGCGACCCTATGGACTGCAGCATGCCAGGCTTCCCTGTCCATCATCAGCTCCTGGAGTTTGCTCAAACTCATGTCCATTGAGTCAATGATGCCATCCAACCATTTCATCATCTGTCATTCCCTTCTCCTCCCACCTTCAATCTCTCCCAGCATCAGGGTATTTTCAAATGAGTCATTTCTTCACATCAGGTGGCCAAAGGATTGGAGTGTCACCTTCAGCTTCAGTCCTTCCAATGACTATTCAGGACAGATTTCCTTTAGGATGGACTAGTTGGATCTCCTTGCAGTCCAAGAGACTCTCAAGAGTCTTCTCCAACACCACAGTTCAAAAGCATCAATTCTTCAGTGCTCAGCTTTCTTTATAGTCCAACTCTCACATCCACACATGACCACTGGAAAAACCATAGACTTGACTAGATGGACCTTTGTTGGCATCTAGTTTGTTGGCATCTAGATGGACCTTTGTTGATATCTAAGGTCTGTGCCTCTCTAAAAATAATTGTTCAGTTCAGTTCAGTTCAGTTGCTCAGTCGTGTCTGACTCTTTGTAGGATTTTAAAATTCAGTTGAGCAGTTTGTTGTTTCTCTCAAAAGTATACCAAGTAATTTCAAATGAACACCAGTACAAATAAAAACAAATACACCAAGCATCCCTTTTGAACATTATTTTGTTCTTTCTGTAGCTTGGCTGCTAAACTGAGCCCTTACACACTTAGATTCTTTTGTGTTCTGAGGACTCTATTAATGGAAACACACCACTGAAAGATAAATCAAATGACCAGCCCCTATTTACCTCACTTCCTCTGTGAACCTTCATGCTGGTGATTTTCCATTGCTAGGTTTTTGTAGGGGAAAATTTTAGAACAGGAAAAAACTGGTAGTCTGCTTCTGTTACCAATATAATTCATCTTGACTGGCCTGTCTAAGAACACTAGGGATATACTGTATCAGCTGGTACTAATGGTTTGATGACTTTAAAAAAAAAAAAATGCACACATTTTGTGAATTTTGTCACTGTTTTCAGATATGCTCTGACGCTTCACATGAACATGGGGAAAGCATATTTATGAGTTACATGAACATAGGTAATGATTAGCTCATCATATCTAATATATATACTATACTTAGTGAAGCACAAACACATAAGATAACCTCAAGTAGTATTTTCCTATAGAATAAAAAGCATCAAGAAACTAGGAAAATAAGGGCAAAATTATACCAAATCAAACAGAAGGAAGGAAGCAATAAAGAACAATAATCAATAAAATGGAAAACAGAAAAAAAAATAGAGAAAATTCAATAAATCAAGAAGTTGGTTCTTCTAAAAGATCAATAAAATTGGCAAACTCAAGACTAACGAAGAGAAAGAGGAGGCAAATCACTGATACAAAAATGAAGTAGGAGATATACTACAGATCCTGCAGATTTCAAAAGGATAAGGGACTACAAACAGTTCTACACACAAATTTGACACCATAGATAAAATTCTCCAGTTCTTAGAAAAGCACAAATTACCACAACTTATACAACATGAAAGACATAACTTGAATAGCCCTTTAACAACTAAGGAAATGAAGTTAATAATTTAAAAACTCCAATAACAATATAAAAAATTTCCAGATCCACACAGTTTCACTGGAGAACAGTACCAAATATTTAATAAAGAATTAACATCAATCCTACTTAATCTCTTCCAGAAAATAGAGGAGGAGGTAACACCTACCTAATGTTTAGAAAGAGATGTGAAACTGGCAAATATTAGGTGTTTAAATCCCCATCATTCCTTAGAAACTGGGGATAAGTTTTTCTCCTTAGGTTATCTTGACATTCATAGTAGGTACTTGATAAATATCTATTGGGTAAATTTCTCTAGCACTTTTCCCATTTAGACATAACTACAAAAAAAAAAAAGTGGAATTGAGGTATTTTTTTAGGCTGCATTACTCTCTAATTTATTTATTCTCAAGCATCTTGGAATTGTTTTCGTTGATGTCATCCTGAGATGCAGTTTAAAAAAAAAAAAAAAACTGCTAATACAAAATAGCTAGTTTAACTAAACTTCCAGATGGGACTCTCTGAAGATATTTCTGCATATCTAGAATGCACTTTTCACTTTCATGCATTGGAGAAGGAAATGGAAACCCACTCCAGTATTCTTGCCTGGAGAATCCCAGGGACAGAGGAGTCTGTTGGGCTGCTGTCTAAGGGGCCGCACAGAGTTGGACACGACTGATGCGACTTAGCAGCACCAGCAGCAGCAGAATGCTCCAATTATAGCTCACAATGGTGTCAATTATTCATTTCTAGAAAACAAACTTCCCCAAGACTTGATGGTTTAAAACAGCAATGATTTATTATTTTTTATTATTTTTGTAGGTTGAATAAACAGTTCTTCTATCCTTGTCTTGGGTGTATTCAGTTGGCAGCTAGGCTGGGGCTGTCAGCTGTGATGCCTTTATTCTCCCCGATGTGGCCTCTCCATATGATAACTTGGACTTCCTAACAGCATGGTGGTCTTAAGGCAGCATTCCAAGATGGCTCCATAAGATCTGGCACTTTGGTTGAGATGGTTGGAGTTGCTAGGATCTGGCCACATGGTCTCTCCAGCAAGGTAGCTGGACTGCTTGATATGGTGGCTCAAGACTGAGAGAGCAAAGTCTGACAATTCTTAAAGAAATGTTAGCCTAGACTAAACTAGACTATGAAGAAGGCAATGGTACCCCACTCCAGTACTCTTGCCTGGAGTATCCCAGGGACGGGGGAGCCTGGTGGGCTGTCGTCTATGGGGTCGCACAGAGTCGGACACAACTGAGGTGACTTAGCAGCAGCAGCAGCAAACTAGACTAGCATCACTTTTGCCACATTATGTTGAACAAAGCAAGTCACAATGCCAACCCATATTAAAGAGGAGGGAAGATAAACTCCATCTTGTGATGGAAGGAGAGCATAGAATTAGTGGTTATCTTAATAACCTATGCATGCTAAGTCACTTCAGTCACATATGACTATTTGTGACACTATGGACTGTAGCCCTCCAGGCTCCTCTGTCCAAGGGTTTCTACAGGCCAGAATACTGGAGTGGGTTTCCATGCCCTCCTTCAGGGGATCTTCCAGACCCAGGGATCGAACCCACATCACTTTACATCTCCTGCATTGGTAGGCGGGTCTTTTACACTAGCATCACCTGGGAAGTCCTTAATAACCTATGGCTCTAACTTATTTATAATCCTTCCGTATGCAAAATACACTCATCCTTTCCAAAGATCTACAAATACCTCATCTCATTAAGGCATTAGGCATAAAACTAAGATCCAGGATTTTATCAATTCAGATATGAACGAAACTCCTAAGGCATTCCCCTGAATACATTCAGTGTGGCTCCTCTCTACATGAAAGATTTGTAAATTAAAAAGATAAATTTTATGCCTCCCCATACACCCAGAATTCAGTCATTTCCAACTATTTGTGATGCTATGGACTGTAGCCCTCCAGGCTGCTCTGTCCAAAGTTTCAATCCCTGGATTGAGAAGATTCCCTGGAGAAGGGAGAGGCTACCCATTTCAATATTCTGTGAACTGTATAGTCCATGGGGTCACAAAGAATTGGACACGATGGAGTGATTTTCACTTCACTCACACAATAGAACCATCTGGGGCACTATTAAAAACTACCATGCTAGAGTTCTTCTCTCTAGACTAATTAAATCAGGATCCGAAAATGCATTAGGATTTGTCCATAAATGACTGTCACATGCAACCAAGGTGTATTACTCTTATCTAGGGATAAGTCTTTTAAACTGTGTTTTGCATTCCAAGGAGGTAACTTTGGACAGATCTCACACAGCTTCAGTCACAGTAGTCCAACTTTTAAAATCTGATATAGATAGATAGATAGAGAACAATTTAATTCACCAAATGAATATTATGAAAAGATAAAGTTTGAAAACACTAAGCTGTTGTGATAGCCTAGGACTCTTGAACATATAATGAAATGGAACATGAAATAGAACATATAATCATTAAGATATTTTTCTTGGCACTTTTGTGGCTGGTCTACATGAATAACTTTGAAGTCATAATTGTTTAGTAAGAGGCAGGATCTGCCTTTCAACACCTTCAGGGTGTTGCTCTATTTGCGCAAAGCCTTCTGACCACATTGCAGATTTAATCATCTTCTCAATTTACTCAAAGGTCACACAGGACCTAGTCTCTGTGTACAGCAGATCAACAGAAGCTTTCTATGGATCCATGTTAGGTGCTTTGCAAGGCTCAATGCCTGACGAGTTCCCAGAGCTTGTTTTCCTAAAGAAGAGCTGCCAATTCATTTCCCTTGAACTATACGGATCTAGGGCTTCCCAGGTGGCTTTAGTGGTAAAGAAGCCCCTGGACAGTGAAGGAGGCATGAGAGACCTGGGTTCGATCCCTGGGCTGGGAAGATCCCCCACTGGAGGAGGGCATGGCAACCCACTCCAGTATCCCTGCCTAGGGAATCCCATGGACAGATGAGCCTGGCAGGCTCCAGTCCTTAAGGTTGCAAAGAGTCAGACACAATTGAAGCAATTTAGAACACACGCACATACAGACCTAATTCTTGTGGGGAAATTTTACCCTACAGAGAAAGGTAAGCATTGCTATGGAGGAAGTCTTCAAAAGTCTTATTTCTCTAAAGCCAAACAATGTTTGTATTTATTTTTATTCATTTATATGGCTGTGCTGGGTATTGTTGCAGCACACAAACAAACTCTTACTTGTGGCATTTGGGATCTAGTTCCTACACCAGGGATCAAACCCTCTATTAAAAACTACCATGCTAGAGTTCTTCTCTCTAGACTAATTAAATCAGGATCCGAAAATGCATTAGGATTTGTCCATAAATGACTGTCACATGCAACCAAGGTGTATTACTCTTATCTAGGGATAAGTCTTTTAAACTGTGTTTTGCATTCCAAGGAGGTAACTTTGGACAGATCTCACACAGCTTCAGTCACAGTAGTCCAACTTTTAAAATCTGATATAGATAGATAGATAGAGAACAATTTAATTCACCAAATGAATATTATGAAAAGATAAAGTTTGAAAACACTAAGCTGTTGTGATAGCCTAGGACTCTTGAACATATAATGAAATAGAACATGAAGTAGAACATATAATCATTAAGATATTTTTCTTGGCACTTTTGTGGCTGGTCTACATGAATAACTTTGAAGTCATAATTGTTTAGTAAGAGGCAGGATCTGCCTTTCAACACCTTCAGGGTGTTGCTCTATTTGCGCAAAGCCTTCTGACCACATTGCAGATTTAATCATCTTCTCAATTTACTCAAAGGTCACACAGGACCTAGTCTCTGTGTACAGCAGATCAACAGAAGCTTTCTATGGATCCATGTTAGGTGCTTTGCAAGGCTCAATGCCTGACGAGTTCCCAGAGCTTGTTTTCCTAAAGAAGAGCTGCCAATTCATTTCCCTTGAACTATACAGATCTAGGGCTTCCCAGGTGGCTTTAGTGGTAAAGAAGCCCCTGGACAGTGAAGGAGGCATGAGAGACCTGGGTTCGATCCCTGGGCTGGGAAGATCCCCCACTGGAGGAGGGCATGGCAACCCACTCCAGTATCCCTGCCTAGGGAATCCCATGGACAGATGAGCCTGGCAGGCTCCAGTCCTTAAGGTTGCAAAGAGTCAGACACAATTGAAGCAATTTAGAACACACGCACATACAGACCTAATTCTTGTGGGGAAATTTTACCCTACAGAGAAAGGTAAGCATTGCTATGGAGGAAGTCTTCAAAAGTCTTATTTCTCTAAAGCCAAACAATGTTTGTATTTATTTTTATTCATTTATATGGCTGTGCTGGGTATTGTTGCAGCACACAAACAAACTCTTACTTGTGGCATTTGGGATCTAGTTCCTACACCAGGGATCAAACCCAGGACCCTTGCATTAGGAGTACAGAGTTGTAGTCACTGGACCACTAGGGAAGTCCCAGCAATGTTTTTAATCATCAAAGCAGAATAAAGGCTAGAACAATTTGATATTTGGATATTTCCTGAGATCAAGCATCTCAGTTCTGAAGATATACCTCTACAATTTAGCAAACAAGGCTCCTCAAGAATAAAAACTTATTAGCAATGTCCACATGGGTCTTCGTTTTAAGGATCCTATAAAACTGGTCCCAACCACATTTTCTCTCATCCCCGTCCCTCCTCAATCCTTGAAATCTGATTTTGCTCACACCGTTCTATTCAAACTTCTCTGATCAGTCAGTTCAGTTCAGTCACTCAGTCATGTCCAATCAATCATGTCTTTGCAATCCCATAGACTGCAGCACACCAGGCTTCCCTGTCCATCACTGACTCCCAGAACTTACTCAAACTCATGTCCATTGAATCGGTGATGCCATCCAACCATCTCATCCTCTGTTGTCCCCTTTTCCTCCCACCATCAATCTGTCTGAGCATCAGGGTCTTTTCCAATGAGTCAGTTCCTTGCATCTGGTGGCCAAGTTATTGGAGTTTCAGCTTCAGCATCAGACCTTCCAGCGAATATTCAGGATTTAGGACTGACTGATAAAACTTCTCTGATAAATGTTGCCAAATCAGTGGACAGTTGATGGTCATTAGGTGGCTGCACATCTGTGTTTAATCAGGTCTCTCTTCTCTAAGTTCTCTAAAATGCTTCCTTGTCTTCTCCAACAACACACTCTACTGGCTCTCTTTGACCATTCACTGGGTACCCTTTCATGAATTTCTTGTTTTCTCTTCCCAGCTTTAAATACTGGGATCATTCAAGTGGTCATGGTTGGCCCCCACTCTTCTCACTTATGTGTTCCAATGTTTTCACTTATGCTCTTTGTTTTAATTAGTAACAACTATTGATGATTCCTAAATCTCTTCGGGCTCATAGTCTTGTACTCTACAAACATTTTCCAGAACACAGTCACACTCTAGACTGCCCTGGAGGGCCTTCTAGCAGCATCCACACATTGTGCTATAGCCTTCCACCACAATTCCTTATGTGGATTTCTGACCACTACCCTGTATATTTTGTTCCTTCTCCTCTTCACATGTCCCTCCTCTTCCTGCCCCAAACTTTATATCAGACATTATTTGAACATCTCGGTGTAGGATCTAGAAGTTTGCACTCTGAAAGAAGAGAGATTTACAGTAAGATTTCCTAGTTTACTCTTTCATGCCAATGACATGCTCTGCAGGACATCATCTAAGTGTCTCTTTTTTAGAATTAACATTCACTTTTTTATTTCTTTTTTTTATAGGTAAAAAGATGCTTCAAGAGGACATCTTTCCCTTTTGCTCTGTCCTTCTATTCTTATATTGTCACACATTCTGCATGGTGTTTCCAGCAACTGTGATCTTACTTATTGACGGGAACTCACCTTTCATCGTGAACTGGAATCAACATTTCAGTAGATCTTCCCTGTTCCATGGTAACCTAGGGTGCTTGGAGAAGGCAGTGAAATGCTACAGAGCTTGGCAGTTTACTACTCAGCCTTGTTTTATATGGTGATTAATATCCCCTACAGGACCCGATTACAGAAACATTTTGTCTCTTTCCTCTTGCACAGACCTAAATGACATTTAAGGGCTCTCTTGAGATGCTCAAATTGATATAAAATACATTCATATGCTCTGTATCTTTCCTGCTTATGACATGTAGCTAGAATCTTATTTTTACTGCTCATTGGAGACACTTCTCACTCTTGCCTATAACAGACTCTTGAGTATCAGCTAATTTCTGGCTATTTAAGATTGTCCTTGACCTTGATAAGGTTGCTATTATAATAATTCAAGGTGCTACTTTATAAGGCAGTATCAAGGTTTGTCTTATTCCATAATAAGTACAACGCTGTATAATGTCACCATGCTTGTTTAACTAACTTGCAGAGTAGAACACGTAAAATGCTGGGCTAGGTGAAGCACCAGCTGGAATCAATTGCTGGGAGAAATATCAACAACCTCAGATATGCAGATGATACCACTCTAATGGCAGAAAACAAGGAGGAACTAAACAGCCTCTTGATGAAGATGAAAGAGGAGAGTGAAAAAGCTGGCTTAAAGCTCACCATTCAAAAAACCAAGATCATATCATCTGGTCCCATCACTTCATGGCAAATAGATGGGGAAAAAGTGGAAGTTGTGACAGATTTTATTTTCTTGGGCTCCAAAATCACTGTGGATGGTGACTACAGCCATGCAATTAAAAGATGCTTACACCTTGAAAGAAAAGCTATGACAAACCTAGACAGTGTATTAAAACCTAGACAGAGAATTTGCCAACAACAGTCGATACAGTCAAAGCTATGATTTTTCCAGTTGTCGTATATGGATGTGAGCTGGACTATAAAGAAGGCTGAACACCAAAGAACTGAAGCTTTCAAACTGAAGTACTGGATAAGATTTTTGAGAGTCCCTTAAGAAGAGGTGGCAAGAATACACAGAAGAACTGTACAAAAAAGATCTTCACGACCCAGATAATCACTAAAAAAAAAAAAACACAATGTCATAAAGTAATTAGTCTCCAATTAAATAAATTAAATATTATTTTTTTAAGTTGGCTTAATTCAACATTCAAAAAACAAAGAACATGGCATCTGGTCCTATCACTTCATAGCAAATAGATGGGAGAACAATATAAACAGTGACAGACTTTATTTTCTTGGGCTCCAAAATCACTACAGATGGTGACTGCAGCCATGAAATTAAAAGATGCTGCTCCTTGGAAGAAAAGCTATGACAAACCTAGACGGCATATTAAAAAGCAGAGACATTACTTTGCCAACAAAGGTCTATCTAGTCAAAGCTATGGTTTTTCCAGTAGCCATGTATGGATGTGAGAGTTGGACAATAAAGAAGGCTGAGCACTGAAGAATTAATGCTTTTGAACTGTGGTATTGAGTCCCTTGGAATGCAAGATCAAGCCAATCAATACTAAAGGAAATTAACCCTGACTATTCATTGGAAGTACTAATGCTAAAGCCGAAGCTCCAATACTCTGGCCACCTGATGTGAAGAACTGACTAACTGGAAAAAATCCTAACCCTGGGAAAGATGGAGGGCGTGAGGAGAAGGAGACAGAGGCTGAGATGGTTGGATGGCATCACCGACTCGATGGGCACGGATTTGAGCAAGCTCCGGGAGATGGTGAAGGACAGGGAAGCTGCTGTCCCTGGGATTGCAAAGAGTCAGACACAACTGAGTGACTGAAGGACAACATCAAAGAAATTAACACAACATTGTAAATCAATTAGGGCTTCCCTTATAGCTCAGTTGGTAAAGAATCCACCTGCAATGCAGGAGACCCTGGTTCAATTCCTGGGTTGGGAAGATACCCTGGAGAAGGGATAGGCTACCCTCTCCAGTATTCTTGGTTTCCCTTGTGGCTCAGCTGATTAAGAACTGCCTGCAAAGCGGGAGACCTGGGTTCTATCCCTGGGATGGAAAGACCCCCTGGAGAAGGGAAAGGCTACCCACTCCAGTATTCTGGCCTGGAGAATTCCATGGACAGAGGAGCCTGGCAGGCCACAGTCCACAGGGGTCGCAAAGAGTCAGACACAATTGAGTGGCAAAGCAAAGCACAGCACAGCATTGAGCTTCTTCTCCATCTTATGCTGCAAAGAATACAGTTAATCTGCTTTTGGTATTGACCATCTGGTGATGCCCATTTATAGAGTCGTCTCTTCTCCTCAGCTCAGCAGATTCCCCCAGCCTGAAAGCCTCCCCTCCCTCCCTCCCACAGTCCTTTGGGCTCTTGGGTGCACAAGCCATGGACATCTGGACTCACGGGGTCCTGCCCAGCCCTGCAGCAGGAAACGGAGCTCTGATCTCTACTGTGAAAGCCAGAACCTGGAGACTCCCAGGGGCTTACAACCCAGCACCAGGCCCCTCCTGATAGCAAACACAGTGGGGACTTTGTTCTGTTTTCTGCTGAATCCCCAGTATCCAGAAGAATATCTGGCACCCAAGAGATGCTCAAAAACTGGAAAATTGGGAAAGGGGAGGGAGAGATGAAGGCGGGAAAGAGAGAGGAGGGCCAAGAGTCAAGGGCAGGAACGCCTGGAGACATAGACGGGCTTTTCAGCCAAATCTCAGGACCAGGAAAGCTCAGGGTGGGGAACGTGCCACGTGCAGCCTGCTCAGCCTCTGCTGTGCCCACCTGTCAGGCCTGCTCACGGGTGCCCACGCCCTCAGTGCCCGGCCTCAGGCTCCTCATGGCAGCACCCAGGAACACCGTGCTGAGCGAGCCCGTGGGTGAAGGAAGGACTAGCCAGCACGGCCTCGCTGAGAGCCTATAGGTGTGGGGCCCGGATGACACACTCCTGGGCTAGAGGCAGCCACAGATCCCAGAACTGTCTGTGCCTCTGCTCGGAGGGGCCACAGGTGTAAAGAGTGTCCTGCACACCTAGGCTCTTAATGAATACCTGACAAGGAAGTTGGCTCAGAGAACAGAGATGCCTTGCCCAGGAACCAGCTTCTAGAAAGTTGGGGAGGCGGGACGCAGCTACCAGCCCTCCTGTTCCCCTCAGAACACATCCCATCCCAGGGTGACGCTCTGCCCCCTGGGTAGAACAGGCTCTGGGTTGGTGGCCTGCGAGCAGCAGAAAAAATGGATGCTCCAGCAGCCGTCTCTTGATGGGCTATTAAGCTGCAGAGGCCACGTCCTGCCGAGGCATCTTGGGCCCTAACGTCACCTTATTAAGCTTTTCTGCTGGCATGAAAGGTTATTCACATCCTGTCTCCGCTCACAGGGCCTGCACCCCACGCGGTGCAAGTGCTGAATAATTAAAGTCAAAACAGTTCCCCAGCAGAACTGTGTGACCTTCTCCAGGAAGACACAGCCCCCGGGGCACAAGCTTCTGACCATGGGTATAAATGACCCCACAGCTGGGCTGCTCCTCCTCACCCAGCCCCCAGTTCAGAGCAGCCGGGGGGCAACAAACAAGGGACATGGACATGCCCCCCTCTGTGTCCCCCAGATGATTCTTGATTCACTGAAAACACAGTTTGTCTGGGGATTGTGCTTTCATTGCAATGCTTGCTGATGGGTTTGGTTGGGGATTTCAGAGAGATAAAGATTTTTTTAAAAATCAAACTGTCAGGCTTCCTGCCTGCCTCACCCTTGCAGGATAGTGGGGACCTGGCCAGCTCTCTGTCCCCTGATCTGACCTCTGGCCCTGGGGAGGGAGTTTCCTTGGCTTTTGTCTGATCTGGCAGGCCAGCTGGCTGTCTGTGACACAAACCCAAGGGCTCGCCTGGCAGTGTGTATGTGTGTGTGTGTGTGTGTATGCACGCGCGAGCTCTGATCTGGGGCCAGGAGATGCAGGCAGGGGACTCCCCTCCTAACACGCACACATGCCACTGTCTGCAGCCTCTGGGGTCCACAGGTAAATGAGGTGAGGCTTTTGGAATCACTGGACTCACTGATCACCCAGGAGCAGGCCACGAGCACTGGTCCTTTGCCCCTGATGGACCCCAGTACTCCTCTCATGTCTGTAGTGTGTCCACGTCCTGTGCCCTCCCAAGATTTCTGCAGGTCCCTGAGGTTTCCGTCTTCAGACTTCCATCCGCTCGAGTCCTGGCCTTCTCCAAGCTCTCTAGCTCACTGCCTCTCCCACCTCTTTCCTCTTTCATCTCCAGGACGGAGCTTCCCTGACTCTGTGCCCCCAGGCACCAGACATCTCAACGCATCAGTCCTTTCTTCCAAAGGCTTTTCCAAGGGAAAAGTGGAGGGGACAAGTGGAACCAGCCCGAGTGGAGGAGCAGACATCCCTTGGCCATACGGCTACTTCTCAAAGGCTGGGGTCCCTGGAGGATTCTCCTGGGTTGTGAAACAATCAAAAGCACCCGTGTGTCCTGATCACGGCAGGCCCAGTCACCTCTGCTCAATCAACCTCACGGCTGATGTCCTCTGCCTGATCTGGCTCTTCTCACAGGCCAGAGCAATTTACCTGAATCATTTATCATGGCATAAAGTGAGGAGAAACATGGAATCCTGGGTGGCCTTTCCCAACAACTGCCTCTTAACAGTTTTCCTGGGAGCCACCAGCTCTCAGCTGGACTGGGCATTCTGGGAAGATCCTGACCTTAGAGCCCACCCCACTCCCACTTCCCATAGGTCTTCAGTGGACTTCATCCTAAAGTAAATTTAATGTTGGAAATTAATTCAAATGAACCGTCGAAGCCGTTATGTAAGCAGCTTACTTCTAAAGACCTGGGCCAGAGAGGGCACCTCAGGAGGCATTTACAGAAGCTCAGAGATGATGATCTGCTGCGATGAGCAGCCCCACGTCTGCACCAGGCCTCCCAGTGCAGCTGTGGAAGGCAGAGTGAGGCACTCAGCACAGGGCAAGCCAGAGCGGGGCCACGTGGACCTGCGGACCCTGCAGACGTGGGGGGACCAAAAACAGAAGCAAAACAGGGGACGTTTATAAACCAGACTTAGCACATGCCTGCCAGCCCCTCTACAGGGGCTCCAGGCTTGAGAACCAAGCTTCTCTGCTCTCTCTCTGCTCCCTCCCTGCCCTCACAGGTCCAGCCCCTCTCCTGTCTGTAAACCTGCTCTGCCCCCAGCAGGGAATTTCCTGCAGGACATTTTTATTTCACAAAGGAATTTCCTTCCTGTCCTTTGCATGCCTATAATTCAAGCTTACCCCTGATTTCTTCTGGGTCGCACTGAACAAAACTTCTCAGCTATGTTTCCAGCACTCAGTAGGTACAAAGAAAAATGGTTACTGAAAAAAAGAGATGCAAATAGCCATTACATTATATCAACCTCCCTACTAAGCCCAGAAATGAACATTAAAATGTGATCCCTTTTCACCTTTCAAATTGATCAAAAAATTTTAATATATTACAAAGAGACTGTTCCAGGCGGATAGAAATAGAGTGAAACAGACACTCAGAGACACTCAGAATGGGAAAGTAAATTGGCATAACCATCTGGAAAACAATCTGTCACTTTGTATCTATCAGCCCGGACAGGCCAGGGTGTGCTACAGAAAAAACAACCAAACATGGCAATGGCTGGTAAGACAGTTTTGATCCATTCTTAAATCACATGTCTGAAGGAGTATGGTTGCTATGCAGGGGCAGAGAGTAGTTTGCAGGTCATAGTGGTCCTCACTCAAGGGCCCACATGCACAAAGCAGAAAATACCTAGAATGTGGCAACCTCTGGGCAGAGGAAAAGAAAAGTGGCAGAGCAAGAATTGCCTCCAAACGTCTGCCCAGCAGTAACATGAATCACTCACTTCTGCTCATATTTCATTGGCCAAAGCAAATCATGTGCTTTGATTTCTAACACAGATACAGGATGACTGGCTGGAAAGATGGAAGGATGGATAAGCAGGTAGATGGATGGATGGATGGGTGGGTGGGTACTTAGACAGACACATAGAAGTATAGGTGGGCGAGTGGGTACGTAGATGCACAGGTAGACACAGATGCACAGACAGGTAGATGGATGGGTACATGGGTACACAGATGCTTGGGTGGGTGGACAGATGGATACACAGGCACATACTTGGGTGGATGGATGTGTGGAGAGAGAGAGAGAATTGGATACACAGATGTATGTTCTATAAGAGCGTGGATTTTGGTCTTTTTTTTTTTCATGGCAATAGCTTTTACGTTTGAACATCATTTGGTGTATAGTACACTTTTTGAGGCTTCCCAGGAGGCACAGTGGTAAAGGATCTGCCTGCCAATGCAGGAGACACAAGAGATGCAGATTTGATCCCTGAGTTGGGAAGACCCCCTGGAGAAGGAAATGGCAACCCACTCCAGTATTCTTGCCTGAAAAATTCCATGTANAGTACACTTTTTGAGGCTTCCCAGGAGGCACAGTGGTAAAGGATCTGCCTGCCAATGCAGGAGACACAAGAGATGCAGATTTGATCCCTGAGTTGGGAAGACCCCCTGGAGAAGGAAATGGCAACCCACTCCAGTATTCTTGCCTGAAAAATTCCATGTACAGAGGAGCCTGGTGGGCCACAGTCCAGGGGATCACAAAGAGTCGGACATGACTGAGTACCTGAGCGCACACACACACTTTTTTAAAGGAAAAGATAGGTAGATAGATAGATGGAGGAGAGGTGAAAGAAAAAGCAATAACAAAATCAAAGGTGAAGGCAGAACTAGGAGAAAACCTGTCAATGAGAGAATGGTCCAGAGGAAAGGAATGTAATCTCTTCAGGGCTGGATGGTGTAGGGAAGAACAGACTACGGCCAGGCCAGGACCACTGGCCCAGGCACCGTAAGTGACCCGAGTTGGACACCACCCAGCAAGATCCATCCATGAGAGCTGCTTCCTCAACGCGGCCAGAAGAAATGTCTTCTCCCCGGGGAATGAGACTCCTCTCCACTCTGGGGGAGGCTCCCCTGGGGCCAGGTGGGGCTGAGACCTGGAGGTCAGAGCTCAGATCCAGTTGTACAGGCAGCTGGCCGAGCCTGGATTCCAGTTACCTGGGCCATATGCTGTGTATGCGTGTGTGTGTGTGTGTATGAGTCTATATGTGTTTGCCTGTCTGCATGTGAGCATATATGAGTTTATATGTTTTCATGTGTGCACACACACATTCTTTCTTTCCTTTATGCCTCTGTTTATTTATTTGATTTTGCACAAGCTGCTTTGATACTTTCAACTGAAAAAATTCCCAGCCAACCCACACATGAGACAGCAAGCCTACCTTCCAGGAACGTCCTGTGCTTAAGACGAGGACTGATGCTGAAAGCGTCTGAAATTCTGAGAATCCAGGGGTCACAGTGAGCCTCTACTGCTTCTGCCTCGGCCCTTCTCTGAACCTCAATCAATCCCCGGCCAGAGCTGAGAATCTGAGCTCAGAAGTCTGACCTTCATTTCCAATAGCCAAATCGAGACACATACACACAGGCACACACACACACACACAGTCATCCTCACACAGACAACATACAGACACACACATCTATGAGGGGCTTCCCTGTGGCTCAGATGGTAAAGAAACTGCCTGCAGTGTGGGGAACCTGGGTTCAGTCCCTGAGTTGGGAAGATCCTCTGGAGGAGGGTATGGCAATCCGCTCCAGTATTCTTGCCTGAGGAGGAGGCTGGCGGGCTACAGTCCATGAGGTTGCAAAGAGTCAAACACAACTGAGCAACTAAGCACGCTGCACACAGAGGCCCGGCCAAGGCTGTGGAGCACCTGGGCACCACACCACCTACCTGACTCAGCAGAGGCCTTGAGATTGCCTGAAAGGCCAAGTTTGCGTGAGGAAATCCACATTTTCCTCCCAACACAGGCCTAGCACTCCGGCAAAGCCTTTCCCAAGACATCGGCCTCCACACAGAAGGGGGCCTCAGCATTACACCCACACCCCATCTTCCTCCCTCTCTCCAGCCACCTGCCAGCTCTGGCTCCACAGAAGTGACTCTGGTAACAACCAGACTCACGGGCAGAACCCCACACTACGACTCTCACACACGCGTGTGTACATTCCAGGGAGGAACTGAAATCCCTGCTCCTGTTGCCACGGCAACCCAGCTCAGCGCTGTGGCAAGCGCTTTCATTGGAAGCACTTATTTGGCTGAAGCCCCAGGAATCATCAACAGGAGATCAGGAACATTAAAACCCAGCAGGGGCCGCAGAGCATCTTGGAGGAGACAGCGACAGGAAGGACAGTCCCTCCAAAAACGCTGTCAACGGGAGCAAGAGCCGTCTTCACCATCTGCTGAGTGATGGCAGCGCAGCAGGCCCGGGCTGAGTGCCCCATTGGATCCTTCCCTGGCTCATTTCTCCCATTTTACAGATGGGGAAGCTGAGGCTTGCAGAGGTTAAAGAGGTGGCCCAAGTCCACACAGGATCTAAAGCCATCTCAGAATGACTCCAGAGTCCACCATGCCCCTAAGCCACGTGACAGCATCAGGGCTCCTGAAAGTCACCAGCAGCAAGACCCCAGGACCCCAGGTGTCTGCAGCTCTAGAAGGGCAACTCATCTCCCAGGACACCCCAGCCCACAGCTCAGCTGGCCAGAAGGCCTGGGCTGGGCTGATCTTCGACATCAATAAAATCTTCATCCAGGTTGCCACTGGTTTCCTCCCCTGGGCTCTCTACCCCTGCCCCTAAGGCTGTTTCCAGCCACCCAGTGTCCACCCTCCAACCTGCTGTGAGCCTAGTGACCCCTGGTGGCAGCTATGAGGCACTGCACCGAGATGCGGACCTCCCATACCCCACACAAGGAAGGCACCAGTCCCAGGGGCTCCCTTGGGAGAATCTCCTGGAAGGTGCTTACAGCAGGACAAGAAGGGAAACTTAGCTGGCACCCAGCATGTTTTAAGGTGATCAGGAGTGAATAGAGAAGCCAGTAAGCACCCCCAGCATCTGCTGGAAACTGAAATGCTGTCTCATTTCAGTAAGTGGGCTGAAGCCCGTGGTCCTTCCCAGAGGCACCAAGTGATTTTGCAGGCATAGGATTCCACGCTGGATCCCAGGCAGGGTCTTAGATGGAGGAGGGCCCTGCATACCACCCACAGGAAGGGACCCCAGATCCCAAGGGTTGATGCTGGTGCCGGCTCACAGCAGACTCCCCAGAAGCCACCCTCAACTCAAGCCCCCCAAAACCCCTGCTTGCTCTGCAGCTATCTGTGCACAGATGGTGCTGGGCTGCGGTGCTGGACACGAACCCTGAGCAGCACCCAGCAGACGGCGCAGACGGAGCCAGCACGGCGGCAGCCACGGGAAGGGGCCTTTCACCCAAATGTTTATCCACCCGTCACTCTAAAGTTCTTTCTTCAAAGCCCCTGGCATTTACTCAGTTGGCATCTGATTAAATTTTCCCTGCTTGATCTATTCAGATGTGCAAGTCCATGTTATTCCAAATAAGAGGACTTACAATTCAAACAGTGAGGGAGCAGCGTGCAGAGTGACCGCCATCCCCAGGGGGTGTCAGACCCAGAAGGCTGCCGGCCTGTCTCAGCCCATCCTGCAGAGCTGTCCATGGGGAGCCTTGTGGTGCCAATGGCTCCTCTGTGTCCCGGTCTGCAGGGACCTGGGCCAGTAGGGGCTCTCAGGGCTGAGGGAAGACTCTGAGGGGCCCACACCCTGGTCCCAGGACCCAGGTCTCTGCTGCTGGAAATGTGGGCTCTGGTATCCTAGGGTTCCAGGACCACAGCAGCTCCACATGGGACCCTGCAGAGACCAGAGATATATGCAGGTTCCCACAGCTTTACCAAACATGGGGAACTAGGCTATCTCTACCCCCTTGGCTTACTATGCCTTTGGTGGGCAGTACTCGGTGACCCAGGCTGTTGGGTGAGAGCCACGGGCTGTCCCTTTACACTTCCATCAGAGCAGGCTGGCCTGGGTAAGTAGGTGGCATCCCCCGCCCCAGGCGGTGGGTCACCCAGACGAGAGGTCAGGGCAGGCTGGCCTGGGTAAGGAGGTGGCATCCCCCGCCCCAGGCGGTGGATCACCCAGACGAGAGGGGCACCACGGAGAGAGAAGACCAGGCGGCCCTGAGGCTCACACCCTCACACAACCCCTCAGGGTCCTGGGCAGAGCCTCCTCTTTGGGAAAGACGGGCCCCCAGAAGGCCCTTTAGTAGGCTGGGAGAAGGGAGGAGAGAACGACGTGGATCCAGGGGTCAGAGCACAGTCTGCTACTATTGTGGCCTCGGGCAGGTTCCCTCCGTCTGATCCTCCTGTTTCCCCACCTCCTCAATGGAATCGAAGTGGCTCCTCCTCACAGGTTGTTTGAGGACCAGATGTACAGCTCACTGTGAGTCCCACGCGAGAGCCGCTCAGTGAGGTTCACGTGTGGCCCTCCTGCAGACTCTTCTGGAGGCCCCTCTCCCCTCAAGCCTGCTTTGGTGGTCAACTGGGGGACAGCCGCCCTCCCTCCCCACCCGAGGCTCGGCCTGGCCCCAGTCCCACCCGGCACACCTGCTCTACTTCTGCTTCTGGCCTCATGAGGCAGCCCTCCCCGGACCCCTGTTGCCCCTCCCCCAGTTTTTTCCTACCAGCTCCTTCCTCCAGACTCAGGGACACAGTTCTGCTCATCTTGGGGAAACGTGAGACTTTGGGGAGGGGTGAATAAAAGAGAACAGTCTCACGGGGCCCAGCGGAAACAGGCAGAGAGCATGGGTGGGTGGAAGGGCCCTTGTAAAGGCCCCCACGTGCTTCCTGGGCTGTACCAGTGAGTCACTTTGACGGCTACTGCAACCATTCAAAGGCTTCCCTGGTGCCTCAGACGGTAAAGGATCCACCTGCAAGGTGGGAGGTCTGGGGAAGATCGCCTGGAGGAGGGCACAGCAACCCCACTCCAGTATTCCTGCCTGGAGAATCCCCATGGACAAAGGAGCCTGGCGGGCTACAGTCCATGGGGTGGTAAAGAGTCGGACACGACTGAGGGGCTAAGCACAACACAGCAACCATTCTAACCAGCACAGTCCTCAGGAAATAGGAGGGGAGAATGGCACTGGCCAATCAGACCACACTCCCTCTGGGAGTCCCGGGTAGGCAGCCTCAGAATGCCATGCAGCCCACCTGGGCTGCCAATTGGCAACCTCTTTGTCCGGCCCCCGGGAACCTAGAGAGGTGAATGGCATCAGCAGGCCCCCAGACAATGCTGGAGAGAGCCTGGGAGAGAGTCTGGAAGAGTCTGGGGCCCCAGTCAGAGAGAACGCTCCTGCTGGAAAACTGGGTGAAAGGCAGTGACCAGGCTCCCAGCACACCACGGCAAAGTCTCCCCAAGTCAGCAAGGCTTGCAAACGTGACTGTTTACTGGAGACGCCAGAAACTGCCGTGGCGACAAGGAGCTCACAGAGTCTGGATTCAGGGAGTGATTTAAGCCCAGGGTGGGAGCACGACTCCCTCCTTGACGGGGCCACATGGGGGCTCCAGGCCGTCTGCCCCCAAGTACTGGGCTGATCTCCCCCAGCTCTCAAGTCTGCCTGGAGTCAGCAAAGTCTCTGAGATTCGCGTTCATCAGCGCTTGACGCTCTGGCTCCAACCACACCCCTCAAACCTGAGAAGAGCCACAGTCACAGTGTTAAGAGGGATACTCGCCATTTATGAGTGTCTGTGACAAGCCAGGGACTTGGCAGCAGGTCACCAAATACTGCACTAAACCCACGTGAGCTGGGTGTTACTCTAAGTTCATTCTTGCTATTATTAGTGACCCAGCTTAGAAATGAGAAAACCAAAGCCACAGGGAATTTGAATAACTTTCCCTCGAAGCGGCTGGACCAAAATGCAGACTCAGACTCTCCTCTGAGCTTTGCCTGGGAGAAGGTCCCAGTGCAACCCCACCTGCAGGCTGGACCTGTGATCCCATCAACTGCCCAGGATGGAAGTTGGGGGTCACCATGAAGCCCTCCTTGGCACAGGATCCAAGCCCAGAACCACAGTTCTAACTGGTAGTGGCTGGTCCCTCCTGCCCCTGGATCCCCTCCAGGAGCCTCGGATTTCTGCCAGACCCAGGGCAAACTCCCGAGAGAAACACACACTGGGACCCACTGACGTGCCAGCCAGCCCACCGGGGCATCTCACCCTCACCTGGGTGCTGGGCCAGCCAAAGCCAGCGAGATCCTCTTGGGCATAGCTGGAGGTGCAGCAGCCAAGCACTCACAATGCTCCTGGGGGCTTTACTGAGCACCTGCTGTACGTCATCACGTGGATCAGAGGCTCTATGTACAACCCCTGCTCTCCTGGGGCTCTCAACTCAGCAGACAGGGGAGGACGGGAGTGAATAGACAATTCTACAAGGGGATTAGAGCTGCTAATCAGGACATGAGAGAAAGGGAGGGACAGAGAAAAGAAGAGGCCCCGGGGTGAAGGTTACACTGCAGGGGACTGTGTGTCCCACTGGAGAAGATGGGAACCAGGGCCAGTCCTACCCCAGGACACCCCAGGACACTGTGCATACCTCCCCTTCAATTTCCAGGTTAAAAGTTCCTCTAGTTACAGGGCATAGGTTCTAGACTCCTTCTCGGGCCCTGACTTGGCACCTGGAACATCCCCCTCTGCAGTGCCTTCCCCTCGCAGCCCCTCCAGCCAGCCCAGCAGAGACCACTTGGCCCTGTAACCAGTCCTGGCCTGCTGGGGATACCACACCCTCTGTCTATCTGTCTGTCTGTCTGCACCCAGCCTCTTCCTGGCCCCCTCACCCTAATCTCCAGGAGCACCCCTCCCCAAGCAGCCCCATCAGTCGGCCCCGACCAGTCAAGAGTCTAGACTCTTCCAAATTGTTCCTAAGAGCACATCTGTATGTCTAAGGCCATGCTTCACTTCTTTCCGATGGAAGAAGGGGCTGCAGTGTGTCAGGGTTCAGACCCCAGACTGGGCATGGTGGCCCATGGAACCTGTTCAGGTGAAAGCAGGAATGAGAAGGACTCTCTGGCCATCCCCAGAAGCAGGTCCAAAAGCCCTCCTGTAATGGGGACCCCCCCCCATGCCTGGAGGACAGAAGCATCCACATCCCCAAGACAAGGGGATCCCAGACCTCAGGAGTGATCTGAACAAACAGCCCCACCTTGGTTCACCACCCTGAGTCCACACACTTGTCCCATTACATTTCCCCATAAATTTTCACTCTTCATTCAACCTAACATAAAAACACTCAGGCTTCATCGTTTCTTTGAGTCTTCATTTTCTTATAAAGGTTCCCACATCACATAAAACTTATATTGAATAAACCTGTATGCATTTCTCTTGTTTGCTGTGGAGTCCCAGTGGACATCCTAGAAGAGTGGAAATAAAGGTGTTTTCTTCCACTACAGGTGAGATCCCACTCGGGGGACACAGGGAGTGGAGCAGGCTGGCAGCGGGTCCACACCTGCCTCACCTTAGCCCCTCCGAAATGAGTTTGTGATGCAGGTGCTTTTATTACCCTTGTTTCACAGATTGGGGAAGGGGCTCCGAGACCTTAAATAACTCTTCCAGGGTCACACAGCAAGTATCAGCAAAGCTGGGGTTTGAACTCAGTGTTGCTTCACACACTGGCTCCATCCCACGGAGGGCAAGCAGAGACAGAAGCTAGAAGCTGGCACTCCAAGTCAGCAGCGCAGGCATAGGGAGAGGGAACTGACTGATCCAGCTGATCATGGGGCCAAAAGACCGAAGTATCCCCAGATCCACCCTCCAGAATCTTAAAAGTTCACAGAGGCCTTGATGGGGCTCAGATGGTCTTAACAATACACATCTCTCGGGGCTGCGTGCTTAGAAACGACTCTGACTGCAAGAATGGTGTCCTAGCAGACATCCAAGGACAGGGAGGGGTACAGATCCTCTGATGACCAAAGTCCAGCTCAAGGGTCACCCAGGGGTCATGGCCTCACAATGACCAAATCCAAGGGCATCTCTCTCCTCTGTGTTGCTGCCACAGTGTCCAGTTCACTTCGTCCAGAGTCTCGCACACACATGACACAATGTCAGCGCTTCCTGGGCTAGTGTCTGCTTCTCAAAGACAGAGGCTGCTCTGGTCCCCAGGCCCAGGGATGGAGGCGCTGTGCCAGGCTAGGAATAAAAGTCCCCCAAACCGCAAATCCCTACAAAGGCTCACATCTGGCTTGGGTGGGCCAGTGGTAAAGAATCTGTCGGCCAAAGCAGGAGACATGAGACACTTGGGTTCAGCCCCTGGCGTGGGAGGATCCCCTGGAGAAGGGAATGGTACCCGACTCAGCATTCTTGCCTGGAAAATACTAGGGACAGAGAAGCCTGGTGGGCTGTAATCCATGGGGCCACGAAGAGTCAGACAAAACTGTGCAACTGAGCACAGAAAAAGGCTTGCACCTTATCAGTCACAGCCTCTGGAACAACTCCCGAAAACCTTGGTTTTCTGGGCCTTGCTTTTCTGTGGGTCCACTCCCCATCCTCTTCCTCACAGACAGTCCAGCCAAGTCTGCAGAGCATCCTCAGCAGAGGCCTGTCTTCATGTGCTAACACTGTATCATCCATGTAAGGACTCTTCTTACTGATGTGGGGAGGGAGGGTGGGGACAGATCCTGGGCTCCCATCCCATGGCATGTAGGGGGTGCTGTGCATGTACCGTCGGGGATGCACTTGAAACGAGGTCCCTATTCCCCCTCCTATAGGAAGGCAAATTGATTTTAGTTATCAGAAACCTAATAAAAGGTTGCCCGTCTTTTCCATGAATCTCCTTGAAGATGAAGACTTTTATCAGGAACACTTTTCCAAAAACATGAGAGTAAAACAAAAATTGTCCTTAAATGACCAAAAAAACCCTCTTATTTTTAATTAGAGGATAATTACAATATTGTGTTAGTCTCTGCCATATACCAGCATGAATCAGCCACAGATATACATACGTCCATTCCCTCTTAAACCTGCCTTCCACTTCCCTCCCCATCCCAATCCTCTAGGTTGTCACGTTAAAATAGTCATGGACGTGTACACCCATGGCAGATTCATGTTGATGTGTGGCAAAACCAATACAATATTGTAAAGTAAAAAAATAATAATAATAATAAATAATAAATAAAATAGAAAGAAAAAAATCTGATATGATTTCATTATAATGAATTTGACAAGGAAATTGGATTCTTTCTGTGACATACACTTCAAAATAATAACTGATAACATTATATCAGGACATATCAGATTTTTAGAAATTTCATACAAATATACCCTAAAGAAAGTTGAGTATCACTCCTCACTTGACAATGCTTCCTGTATAATTTAACATATGAAATAAGCCTAATTAGTTTACTATCTCTCTTTTATAAGGGGAGAAAAACACATCTTTTGAGATGTTCCAAGGACCTTCTGGAAAATCCCAAAGTTCAACATCAACAAAACTTTTGTTTAGAATTTTATTTTGGGGGGAGTGAACATTGCTCAGCAGTGTCCAATTCTTTGTGACCCCATGGACTATACAGTCCATGGAATTCTCCAGGCCAGAATACTGGAGTGGGTAGCTGTTCTCCCTTCCTAACCCAGGGATCGAACCCAGGTCTCCTGTTTTGTAAGCGGATTCTTTACCAGCTGAGCCACCAAGGAAGACCCTTACTTGAAGGAAGCTTATCAAAAATATCAAAAAGCTTAAAACACTTGATTAAATAGGATTATAGGTCACTGTGATACAAAACTTAGTTATCCATTTAACCAAAGGGACAACTATTCCCTTCCTAACCCAGGGATCGAACCCAGGTCTCCCGTGTTGTAAGCGGATTCTTTACCAGCTGAGCCACCAAGGAAGACCCTTACTTGAAGGAAGCTTATCAAAAATATCAAAAAGCTTAAAACACTTGATTAAATAGGATTATAGGTCACTGTGAGACAAAACTTAGTTATCCATTTAACCAAAGGGACAACTAAAGACTTCTCAGGCAAATATAAAAAGTTACATAGTTATTAAAAAATAATAACAATAACTGGCTCTTTTAATAGAGAAGATTCGTTTTTCTTGAAGCACAGGAAATTATGCTGATAAAACACAGAATCTTTGTTTTTTAGGCATACAGACACAACCTCATAGCTTTCATTCCAAAACTGTTAACTGTGAATCAGGTATCCACTTACATGGCTAAATGCTAATATTTGTAGAGAAGAGTTTTAAAATTTGTATTGTCCTTGACAAGTCATCCTATGGAGGCTGTAGACTAGATTTGGGGCAAGGGAGCTTGTGTAGTATTCTGTATTTATAAAAAGCTTCCTTCCCCCTTTTTCCAATTTTAATCAAGCATGGACAGTGTTTTAGTTATTTCTCAGGGTGCTTACACCTCAGATGTGATAAGAGTTACAACTTCAAGGGACAGAGAAAGGTTGCAAGTCTCCTCCCAGAAGTTTTGGGATACATTTCTCCTAGGGTAATTACTATTTAAAATTTTCTTTGTGTTGGAGGTTATATGGTAGGGGGCACCCTGCCTCTTTGTCAATCAACACAGCATCTTCATCTTCATTCTTCTCACTTTCCCAGAGAATCTACCTCTTAATGTCCTGATCACATTTGTCATAAGCGCTCGGACTTCCCTAGCTTTGCAAAATAGCACACTTGCTATGGTTCATAGGGTCGCAAAGAGTCAGACACGACTGAGCGACTGAACTGAACTGAACTGAACTGCAGGTCTCCTACTTATCCTCCTGGTCCCTCNCTGATCACATTTGTCATAAGCGCTCGGACTTCCCTAGCTTTGCAAAATAGCACACTTGCTATGGTTCATAGGGTCGCAAAGAGTCAGACACGACTGAGCGACTGAACTGAACTGAACTGAACTGCAGGTCTCCTACTTATCCTCCTGGTCCCTCCCTCATCTGCCAGCCCAAAGGGAGCAGAGAGGTGGACATGCACACATCCTCCTCTAATCTCAGCTATCCCGCCCACTTTCTGACTCAAGCTTCAGCCTCTGTTTGGCCATCAGGGTCCAGCTAACCCGCCTATGGGAGAGGCCAGTCCTTTGCACAGCCATCCATTATTCTCTCTCATAGAGTATTCTACCTGGCTTTTCAAACTAGTGCATTAAAGCAACCAGTGTTTTCAGCATCTTCACACTTAATGCAACATCCACAAGCATCTGACATACAGGCTCTCCTCCTCACATAGAAGGTAATGGCAGGCTGAGAACTTCTCCTGAGGACACTCTTGTCCAAGTCCCCTGCTTCATGCTGGGCTCACCAATGTTGATTCACCAAGTGGGCCCTGAATATGGAGGGTGAGGAGAAACTAGAGAGGCTGACCACCCAGATTGGCAGGGAGCCGGTCAATGCACAGAGAACTTACTCACAAGGCTTGTCTTTGGCACCTGCCTACTGAATCTTAAAGGCTCATCAGTTCAGTTCAGTTCAGTCACTCAGTCGTGTCCGACTCTGCAACCCATGGACTGCAGCACCCCAGGCTTCCCTGTCCACCACGAACTCCTGGAGCTTGTTCAAACTCATGTCCATCAAGTCGGTAATGCCATCCAACCATCTCATCCTCTGTCACCCCCTTCTCCTTCTGCCTTCAATCTTTCCAAGCATCAGGGTCTTTCATGCTGCTGCTGCTAAGTCGCTTCAGTCGTGTCCGACTCTGTGTGACCCCATAGACGGCAGCCCACCAGGCTCCGCCATCCCTGGGATTCTCCAGGCAAGAACACTGGAGTGGGTTGCCATTTCCTTCTCCAATGCATGAAAGTGAAAAGTGAAAGGGAAGTCGCTCAGTCGTGTCCGACTCTCAGCGAACCCATGGACTGCAGCCCACCAGGCTCCTCCATCCATGGGATTTTCCAGGCAAGAGTACTGGAGTGGGTTGCCATTGCCTTCTCCAGGGTCTTTCATAGAGAGGCCTTAAAGGGACTCAGATGGTCTTAACACCTTGCTTTCTCAGGGCTGTGTCCTTGGAAACAGCTCCCACTGTGTAAATGGTAGACTTTCAAGGACAAGGAGAGGTAAGGAAACTCTGATGCCTAAGGCCAGATCAAGAGACCTGGCAGTCAGATCCTCTAGGTGACCTCCTCCAACAGGCCCTCTGATGCCACAGTCTAAGTTCCTTTTGCTATTTCTGAAAATCTGATTTTTTTTTTCCTCTTTGGTTTCTGGTTCTCAACCCTCTTTATTCTGAGAACACTCTCTTCTGTTTTTAGAACAGATGGAGCAGTCAGTAAGGAAGTCTTGTGTGACAGAACCCCCAGCAGGGGCATCATTTGGAAAGCAGGTTCACCCTAGAAATCCTTTCCATCTTTTCCCTGACAATGACCAAAAACCCCTTCCAGGAAGAGAATGTTACAGGGAGAATTTTATCCCTTCCAAAAGGTGTTATGGGCTTCCCAGGTGGCACAGTGGTAAAGAATCTGCCCTCAGGGCAGGAGACATGGGTTTCATCCCTGGGTCAGGAAGATCCCCTGGAGAAGGGGATGGCAACCCATTCCAGTATTCTTGCCTGGAGAATTCCATGGACAGAGGAGCCTGGTGGGCTACAGTCCATGGGGCTGCAGAGTCAGACACGATTGAGCAACTAACACTTTCACACTTTCAAAAGCCTTTGAAGTCCTAACCCCAAGTCCCTGTGTGTGTGGCTTTATCTGAAAGCAGAGTCTTTGCAGATAATCAAGTTAAGATGATGTCGTTAGAGTAGACCCTAGTCCAAGATGACTGTGTGCTTATTAAAAGGGGAAATTAGGACAGAGATACACACAGAGGAGAAGCCTGGACTGAATTCTCCCTCACAGCCGGAAGGAACCAACCTGCTAGCCCTCCGACTCCTCTGGAACTGCGAGGGAGCAGGCCGCTGTTGTCTGAGTCCCCTATCTCTGGTGCACTGCTTCCGCAGCCCTTCTTGTCTCTTGTTCAGTCCCTCAGTCGTGTCTGACTCTTTGTGATCCCATGAACCACAGCACACCACGTTTCCCTGTCCTTCACTATCTTCAGGAGATTGTGCAAACTCATGTCCGTTGAATCAGTGATGCCATCTAATCATCTCATCCTCTGTCATCCCCTTCTCCTCCTGCCTTCAATCTTTCCCAGCATCAGGGTCTTTTCCAATGAGTCAGCTCTTCGTATCATGTGGCCAAAGTATTGAAGCTTCAGCTTCAGCATCAGTTCTTCCAATGAATATTCAAGGTTGAGTTATTTAAGATTGACTGGTTTGATCTCCTGTAGTACAAGGGACTCTAAAGAGTCTACTCCAGCACGACAGTTTGAAAGCATAATTCTTTGGTGTTCAGCATTTTTTATGGTCCAACTCTCACATAAATGACTACTGGGAAAATTATAGCTTTGATATGGACCTTGGTTGGCAAAGTGATGTCTCTCCTTCTAGCAGATTAATATAAATGACCGGACCAGCATTTCTAGAGCCCTCAGAATCCAGTAGAAACTCTGATAAGTAGAATAATGAGCTACCAACCCAAATGTTCTTTAGAACAGGGGCCCAACCTCTGGGCCACAGACCGGTACATCTTATCAAGATTGGTAGCAGCATTAGATTAGAAATAAAGTGCAACCTGAAGTGAAGTGAAGTCACTCAGTCATGTCCAACTCTTTGCATGGACTAACCTAGATAACATATTAAAAAGCAGAGATATTACTTTGCCAACAAAGGTCCATCTAGTCAAGTCTATGGCTTTTCCAGTGGTCACGTATGGATGTGAGAGTTGGACTGTGAAGAAAGCTGAGTGCTGAAGAATCGAAGCTTTTGAACTGTGGTGCTGGAGAAGACTCTTGAGAGTCCCTTGGACTGCAAGGAGATCCAACCAGTCCATTCTAAAGGAGACCAGTCCTGGGTGTTCATTGGAAGGACTGATGCTGAAGCTGAAACTCCAGTACTTTGGCCACCTCATGTGAAGAGTTGACTCGCTGGAAAAGACCCTGATGCTGGGAGGGATTGGGGGCAGGAGAAGGGGATGACAGAGGATGAGATGGCTGGATGGCATTACCAACTCGATGGACATGAGTTTGGGTGAATTCCAGGAGTTGGTGATGGACAGGGAGGCCTGGCATGCTGTGATTTATGAAGTCGCAAAGAGTTGGATACGATTGAGTGACTGAACTGAACTGAAAGTACACTATAAATGTAAGACACTTGAATCATCCTGAAACCACCCTCCCTCCCCCTAAGTCCCTGGAAAAATTGTCTTCCGTGAAGCTGGTGTCTGGTGCCAAAAATGTTGGGGACTGCTGCTCAAGAAATACCACTGCCCTCAGCCTCATTCTGAATAGGAGCAGCCCAGCCAGTTGGGTTGAACATGAAGAATCTTGAAAGGTTATCTCAGCCCTGCGTCCATGGCACTTGCCACTTCGGGCAGGAATGTTGTCTAACTCCTCCCCAGAGGGAGCCCTGGAAGGGCAGAGGCTGAGGACAGTGATGGTGAGAGGCAGCTGTTCCCTGGAGCATCTGCAACAGCCCAAGCAGGGAACTGATTTTCCAAAACCAGAGAGAGATTGAGATGCTTCAAGCACAGGCACTAACCAGGGTCACAGAACTGTTTATCTGGAATTGTTCTAAATAAAGCCTCCCGTCTGCCACTCGGGATCCAGCGTGTGCTGCTCCTACAATAGCAACAAGTTTCCGTTATTAAGAGAGACAGCTCTCAGACCTGAAGGAGCAGGAATATTTGCAAATCCCATGCAAATTCTTCGGCACAAACCAGCTACTTAAAGAGCTTTTGGGGGAGAATAAGTATCCTGATTAGACACTTGTTCACCCTCTCCATTCCAGGGACAAGAGCTCCCCCCATTGTCTCCTGCTGGCCACATGCACAGAAGCACCCACAGGCCTGAGATTCAGCTGTGCCCTGAGCCAGATCCCCCCACTGTCAATTCAAGGCCATGAGTCAGGTGGAGGACAGGCGCCCCCTCATCCCCTCAGGCCCTGAATGCCCTCCCTGAGGCAGAGGAGGTAGGAGTGAGTACAAAGGTAGGAAGGCTCTAACTCTGTTGGCCATGGTTGTAGGTAGACCAGATGGCTCAGTGATGCCAATGAACTGGAGAGCAAGGAGAGATCTCAGGAACTCCAGAAAGCAGGGGCACCAAGCCCTGGGGCCAGAGGGAGCAGACAGAGGTATCAGGAGCTGTGGGTGGAAACCAAGTCACCAGATTTCATAAGAAGTTGAGTTGGGGAGGGGATGCTGGAGATTATGGCCTGCTTCCTAGAGATCAAGTGACTCACAATGGACACTGCCATCTCACCCCAGAGCCCAGTGTCATGGGCACTCAATAAATGGACAGCCTGAGCCCTTTCTGCCTCAGGTCCTCTGGGTCTGAGTCGGGCATACAAAGTAACATCTACCCATGGCGCTAAAGCAGCCACTCTGAGTACAAATCACCGTGTCCTTGGTACCCAGAGCTGACGCTTCATGCCCAGGGTCCTGAAAGATACCCAGTCACAATGAAGAAAAACCAGGAAGGGTTGGAACGAAAGCTAAAAATTATACTGACACAAAGACTAGCTGAAGTTATCCGTGAGACAGTGAAGGACAGGGAAGCCTGGCGTGCTGCAATTCATGGGGTCAAAAGAGTCGGACACGACTCAGCACCTGAACAACAACAAAGTTTCTGAAAGTTTCTACTAAGATTAAATAAGCACGCAACAACCCTGGAAGTAGAAACCATCACTATCTCTATTTTTCAGTCCAAGAAACTAAAGCACAGAAATTGCATCATTTTCCAAAGTTTATCACAGCCCAGCCAGGAGACAGACTCAGTCCCTGTGGCTCAGAGTCCTGCCCACACTGTCCTAACCTACTGTCCTGGCCCTGAGTCTGCCCTTACCCATCACTGGAGACCCTACCCAGCACCCCCACGCTGGAAAGTTGTTGGGTAAAGCTATGAGATGGGGAATGCTTAGAACTAAACCAGACCAAGAGAGCTTAAGGTCCATTTCACAGGGGAACAAGCTGAGGCCCAGAGAGGAGAAAGGATTGCACACATCAGATTCTGACTCCTGGGATGGTCTTCATCCTTGCATTACTGAACAGGACTAAACAGATGAACCAGTAAGAAATCTGGCTTCTGACTTGAATCTTGAGGGTGAGTGAGCCTGCGTGCTCAGGGTCTTGGGGTGACATGATGGTGGGGCACTGGCCCTTGGGGATGAGAAAGGGATGGAGGCAGACCAAGCCTGTGAGCGGACTGAGCTCTGTCCCAGGACAGAACATTACCCCCAGTACCTGCTGACCCAACACGGAGCTGAGACTACAAACAGCCTCCAGTTCTCAGCTCCTTAACCTGCCCCTGGAGCTGGGGGCTGGGCAGCTGTCCAGAGTTTGTCTGTCAGCAACTGGCCCTGCCCATCCTCAAAGGGAGGTGTGAGCCTGGTGTAGAGATGATTTCCCAAAACCATACACATAGCCCTGGTAGGGATTCTAGTCCTTAAGCTGCAGACTTTCAAGGCACTTTCCTCCACCCATTTATAAACGCTCTCTTCTTGTGGACACTTGAGTCCAATGTGTGAACAGCCCCCTGGAAGGTGATGGGCCAGGACGAGGAGGTGGCCAAGAGCCAGCAGGCAAGTGAGAAAAACGTGGCTGAAGACACCCCACCCCCACCAAGAACCTCACACTCACAATGGACTGTCATGCCCAATACCAGGCTTCCTGTGCCTGCAGAGAAACTCCAGGAACAACAAAGGGCGTGACCTAAGGTTCTTAGAGACCCCTGCCCAAGGCAGCCACTGAAAACCCAACCATCTGTAGTTTCCTGTTTGAGCTTTGCATTCCACTCTCCATTGTATATCTATACCTTTGAACCAAAAACTGATGCTCTGCCTCTAAGTCTTGAAGAGAAACAAAGGCTGGAGCTGCTTCATATTCACATAGGTATAACTGCAGAGAAAGATGCTAGGCCCCTCCCCACCCTGCCATGTGTCCCTGGTCCATATGTACAGGGAACTCTGCTGGGGCCAGAGTCCCACTGCCTGAGCACAAATCTGCTACTTTCTTAGCTGAGTGACTTTGACGAAATTGAGGCACCTCTCTGTGCCTCAGTTTTCCCATCTGTAAAACAGGGGCAATAATAGTGCCTCTTACACTGAGAATCCAGGTTTCTGTGATGGCTCATACAGTAAAGAATCTGCTGGCACTGTTGGGGGACCCAAATTTGATCCCTGAGTCAGGAAGACTCCCTGGAGAAGAGAATGGCTACCCACTCTAGTGTTCTTGCTTGGAGAATTCTGTGGACAGAGGAGCCTAGCCAGCTACAGTCCAAGGGGGTCACAAAGAGTTGGACACAACTGAGCAACTAACACTTTCACACTCTGAGAATCCAAAGGCTAAATTATGCAATTCAGAAAATAGGTTTAGAGCCCTGCTAGACCCGATGGTCATTGTCAGAGTGCGCAGCTTGCAATGCTGAGGGAAGTCAGGATGACTGGAAAGGAGGCCTCCAGGGGCTTCTCTGCAAAGCTCAGGAGCTGTCCAGGTCCTGGAAGACAGACTAAAAGTGGGCATAGCAGGCAAGCACCCCAGCCCTGCAGACCCAGTCCCTGGAAGCCAGAGCAGGTGTGGTGGCCCAAGGAAGGAGGCTTTGATGCCTATGCTTGTCCTCCATCCCTGGAGAAGGATTTCCCTCCCCTGTCTGTTCCCCAACAACACTTCTGAAGATGCGATTTCACACCAGAAGAGGAGCTTTTAATGAGAGTGCCTGCAAACCTCTCCCCGTTCTGGCAAGAGAGCAGGCACTCATCAGAGCTACTCGGGGAGGCTTCACAGACTGGTCTTGAGGAGGTTTTGAGATCTTCCTCAGCTCTGAGTGAGTGGGGAGTAGGCTTTCCCCTGTGCATCCTCAAGGAAGCACCTACAAAGGTGGCATCTGGGAGGCAAGGGGACAGGGGTCCCAAGGAAGGAGGCTTTGATGCCTATGCTTGTCCTCCATCCCTGGAGAAGGATTTCCCTCCCCTGTCTGTTCCCCAACAACACTTCTGAAGATGCGATTTCACACCAGAAGAGGAGCTTTTAATGAGAGTGCCTGCAAACCTCTCCCCGTTCTGGCAAGAGAGCAGGCACTCATCAGAGCTACTCGGGGAGGCTTCACAGACTGGTCTTGAGGAGGTTTTGAGACCTTCCTCAGCTCTGAGTGAGTGGGGGGTAGGCTTTCCCCTGTGCATCCTCAAGGAAGCACCTACAAAGGTGGCATCTGGGAGGCAAGGGGACAGGGGGAAGTTCTAGAAATAAGATACAGTTGGAGGCACCAGACGGGCCATACTTTGACATCAGGAGGCTGAAGATGCTCACCTCTCCCAAACATCAAACCCACCCACCAAAACCACACCCAAGAGCTGGCAAGAGGGGCCCACACCTTACACAGGCAAGGCAGGCCCATGACTGGAACTCACTCCACTCAAGGCTGCAGGAGGAGATGTTGGGGACCTGAGACCTTGCCCATCTTCCAGCCCTTTCTTGAGTGAGGAAAGCTGAGAGCACCCACAGTGATTTTCTGTCACTGCCACACAGACTGCAAACTCAGAGACAACACAAATCCGTTATCTCATAGTTGAATCGTTCAAAAGGATGACACGGGCCTCACAGGGCTTTTCCAGCTCCCAGAGGCCACCTGGCACTCCTGGGCTCTTGGCCCCCTCCTCCGTCTCCAAAGCCAAAGATGCTTTCTGACCCTGCTTCTGCCATCATCACATCTCTGCCTCCGACTTTGCCTCCTTTCACTTATAAGGACACAGTGACCACCTTGGATCAAGCTAGATAATTCAGGACACACACTTCCTGCGTCAAGGTCAGCTCGTGAGCACACTTGATTCCATCTGCAACCTTAATCCACACTCTGCCAAGTAACCTAACACATTTACAGGTTGTGTGATTCAGATGCAGACATCTCTGAGGCTGTTACTCTGTATACTGATGTACCCATTGCAAGACAACAATAGCAATAACACTTATTTAGTATTTATTGTCTTCCTGGGCTTTAGATGCATCATGAGTTGCTTATTCTTCTAATTGGGCCCCTTTCTTGAATGAGGGACCAAAGGTTCTGGGAGGCTAAGGGATTTGCCTAAGGTCACAGCCATCACTGTTGAGCCCAGGAATCGAGCTCAGGAGCCCAGTGTCAAAACAGCTCTCAGCCAGGCCCTGAGAAGCCAGGACCACACTGAACACCCAAGGTGTGCAGAGATGGAGTCATGGCTCCAAGCACACACCAGTCCCACCCCAAAAACCCACACAAGTCTGTGCACTGGGGGCTGGGGGAGTGGGAGGGGTTCTGTGACAAGTCCTCAACCCACTGAGGGGCCTGTGAAACCTACGCACCCCAAGAAGATGGACTTTTCAACACTTGGGCAGCACGAAGGTGGGAGCCAAGATGCCTTCGAAGAAGGAAGCCCGTGATTATCTCAGCAACGGCTCCACCACACCCCCGCGGTCTCTGGGCAGAGGAAAGAGCACAGCACATTCTGGTGGCAACTTCATCTAAACACTGTCACAGCTCTGGGCCAACTGTTAGAGCAACTTTTTGGTTGTTATTATGAAGTAATAGGTGTTTATTGTAGAAATTTTAGAAAAAGCAGACAAGCCAGATGAAGGGAATAAAAATTAGCCCAAATTCCAAACTGCGAATGTACCACTTGACATGTTTTTGTACAACCTTCGAGTGATTTTCCTAAGCATTCATTTCTGTTTTTCTAAAACGATCTCTCTAAAAATGGGCTCACACTTTCTTATCTGGCAAAATGCCTGCTTTCCTGAATATATCACAAACATGTAAGGGGGAAACTTCTCCCCACCTTCTCACCTCCGCTCCACCTCAATCCCTCCCCAAGACAAGGAAACTGATGTGGCCAGAACCTGGATCCCAAGAAGGCTGCACTTCCTAATGAGCAAGGTGGCCTGGTGTTACGAGATCACACACACACATACAGGTATCTATGCATAAACACAGACACAGACACACACTTACATAAACATCTCCATACATGTCTGCACACACACATGCACATATGTACATATTTGCATACATAAATATATACATGTGCATATATGCACATGCACAGGTGTACGTGCATAGGAGTACAAACACATAAGCACATACACACATGTACACATATCATCATACACACATGTGTGCATACGTGTATACACATACAAATATATGTGGGCATGAGCACATGGACAATGCCTATATTCACATGCACATGTGCATACATATATAAACATATTCATACAGACATGTGCACAGACACAAATACATGTGCACGTATGTATATGTGTACATGTAATGCATATATGTATGCTGCTGTCACTTCAGTCNCCCCTCCTCCGTCTCCAAAGCCAAAGATGCTTTCTGACCCTGCTTCTGCCATCATCACATCTCTGCCTCCGACTTTGCCTCCTTTCACTTATAAGGACACAGTGACCACCTTGGATCAAGCTAGATAATTCAGGACACACACTTCCTGCGTCAAGGTCAGCTCGTGAGCACACTTGATTCCATCTGCAACCTTAATCCACACTCTGCCAAGTAACCTAACACATTTACAGGTTGTGTGATTCAGATGCAGACATCTCTGAGGCTGTTACTCTGTATACTGATGTACCCATTGCAAGACAACAATAGCAATAACACTTATTTAGTATTTATTGTCTTCCTGGGCTTTAGATGCATCATGAGTTGCTTATTCTTCTAATTGGGCCCCTTTCTTGAATGAGGGACCAAAGGTTCTGGGAGGCTAAGGGATTTGCCTAAGGTCACAGCCATCACTGTTGAGCCCAGGAATCGAGCTCAGGAGCCCAGTGTCAAAACAGCTCTCACCCAGGCCCTGAGAAGCCAGGACCACACTGAACACCCAAGGTGCGCAGAGATGGAGTCAGGGCTCCAAGCACACACCAGTCCCACCCCAAAAACCCACACAAGTCTGTGCACTGGGGGCTGGGGGAGTGGGAGGGGTTCTGTGACAAGTCCTCAACCCACTGAGGGGCCTGTGAAACCTACGCACCCCAAGAAGATGGACTTTTCAACACTTGGGCAGCACGAAGGTGGGAGCCAAGATGCCTTCGAAGAAGGAAGCCCGTGATTATCTCAGCAACGGCTCCACCACACCCCCGCGGTCTCTGGGCAGAGGAAAGAGCACAGCACATTCTGGTGGCAACTTCATCTAAACACTGTCACAGCTCTGGGCCAACTGTTAGAGCAACTTTTTGGTTGTTATTATGAAGTAATAGGTGTTTATTGTAGAAATTTTAGAAAAAGCAGACAAGCCAGATGAAGGGAATAAAAATTAGCCCAAATTCCAAACTGCGAATGTACCACTTGACATGTTTTTGTACAACCTTCGAGTGATTTTCCTAAGCATTCATTTCTGTTTTTCTAAAACGAGCTCTCTAAAAATGGGCTCACACTTTCTTCTTATCTGGCAAAATGCCTGCTTTCCTGAATATATCACAAACATGTAAGGGGGAAACTTCTCCCCACCTTCTCACCTCCACTCCACCTCAATCCCTCCCCAAGACAAGGAAACTGATGTGGCCAGAACCTGGATCCCAAGAAGGCTGCACTTCCTAATGAGCAAGGTGGCCTGGTGTTACGAGATCACACACACACATACAGGTATCTATGCATAAACACAGACACAGACACACACTTACATAAACATCTCCATACATGTCTGCACACACACATGCACATATGTACATATTTGCATACATAAATATATACATGTGCATATATGCACATGCACAGGTGTACGTGCATAGGAGTACAAACACATAAGCACATACACACATGTACACATATCATCATACACACATGTGTGCATACGTGTATACACATACAAATATATGTGGGCATGAGCACATGGACAATGCCTATATTCACATGCACATGTGCATACATATATAAACATATTCATACAGACATGTGCACAGACACAAATACATGTGCACGTATGTATATGTGTACATGTAATGCATATATGTATGCTGCTGTCACTTCAGTCCTGTGCAATTCTGTGTGACCCCATAGACAGCAGCCCACCATGCTCCCCCGTCCCTGGGATTCTCCAGGCAAGAACACTGGAGTGGGTTGCCATTTTATGCATGTGTGCACATGTATAAATGTGTACATGTGCATACGGGTACCCATATGTGCATACATATATACATGTACACGTGAGTGTGCATATATACACATGCATACATATGCACATGTGATTGCATATGCATAGTGCGTGTGTGTGCACACCAACCTGTGTGTGTGCACATACAATGCAACCATGTGTATATACATGCAAAAACACATACAGTCCTGTGTATTTGTGCACATACATGTATACACACACACATGTACTCACACACAGGCACTACTCTCTCCTCTCCCTTCCTGGGGCTGCTCTGTGGGCTTTCCCTAACCATTTTGCTCTGCTCTTGTGTCCACCAGGGCCCCCTGGCACCCTCCTCATAGACTCTGCAGTCTGGCATTTAGCAGACTTGGCATTAAAAGGCAAGTGAGCCCTACCTCAGCCTTGAGCCCAAGCTCTGCCTTCCAGGCTGCAGGGCAGGTCACAGGCCTGGGCCAGCCAACAGGAGACACTGTGTGTGCAGCCTGTCTGCTCCAGCTCCCTGGGCACACCTCTGCTCCAGGCTTCTGGGTCCCAGCCACATGCCACATAAGACTTCTAGTGACTCTCTGGCCATGGTGTCCTTCCCGGCCAAAGATCATAGTGGGAAACTTCAGGGCCTGCATAGTATAGATTACATAGCTAACCCCACTGAGGGACAAACAGACAGCTCCCGTGTCCCAAGTCAGTTCCCACAACATTGTGATCACCACCACACTCCTGGTGGTCTCCTGAGGATGAGGTGGTGAAATTATAGTGGGGGCAGGGCCTGCCCAAAGATCCCAAGCAGGCATGATAAAGGGGGGTCATTACAAGGGAGGTTTGGGGGAGCCCAGCAAATGGGGGCAGGGTGATGCAGGCCTGAGGGTCTAGACAGCAAAGCACTGCTGAAATCTTAGTGCAAGAAAGTCACTGAAAGATCTCGAAAGCAGGGCTCTGGCTGTTGTGGGGAGAGTTTCAGGGACTTCCTGGCCTAACTTGTCCCTCCAGTCACTCCTCATCTTATCATGAGGTAGTGCCCCATGCAACACTGGCCTTGCCAGAGCAGAGTCAGAAACTGTTCATTAGTTCCTCCCCAAGTATTATATCCGCTAGAAGGATGCAGGCTCCCTGTGGGCAAGGCTAGACTTCTTGCATCCAGCCTATGCCCACACAAAGAAGCACCTCACGGGGGATCCTGGCGGTACCCAGGCCGGAGACTTGCCTCTTCATCCTTCCCCAGGTAGGCTGCCACTCACCTCTGCTGAGCACTTCCCAACTTGGACAGGAGGATGAACAGCAGAGCAACTGGGAGCTAATGGACCCCAGAACCAATCAGTCCCCCATGGATGCTGAGGGACAACCGCACTGACTATTATCCGATCTTGACGGACAGTGAGGGGCCTACTAAGAGCTTTCTGATGAGGCAACAGGTCCCCATTGGCAGTATATACTGTGTATAAACTATATACATGCAAACTAATGCTGAACATGAATGGCTTAACAAGTAAAGAATCCACCTGCGATGCAGCAGACATGGGTTCAATCCCTGGACCGGGAAAATCCCCTGAAGAAAGGAAATGACAAGTCACTCCGGTATTCTTGGCTGGGAAATCCCATGGACAGGGGAGCTGGTGGGCTACAGTCCATGGGGTTGCAGTCAGACACGACTGAGCGCAATGACATACGCACTGTACACATGCTAGATACATACAGACTAATGCTGAACACAAACTGTTACTCAAGCTTCCTTCACAATGTCTGTTTAGTTAACTTTTTAAAGATAACTGGAGATTTAGACACAACTCTTGTTCAAAAAGGTATATGCACTCCAATTTTCATAGCAACACTATTCATAATAGCCAAAACATGGAAACAATCTAAATGCCCATCAATAGATAAATGGATAAAAAAAAGATGTGGTCCGTATATACAATGGAATACTACTCAGCCATAAAAAAGAACAAAATAATACCATTTGCAGCAACGTGAAAGGACCTAGAAATTGTCATACTAAGTGAAGTAAACAGAAAGAAAAATATCATATGAAAATATGATATTTGAAGGCAAATATCATCTGATATCACTTACATGTGGGATCTAAAATATGACACACAAATGAACTTATCTGTGAAACAGAAAGAGACTCACAAACAGAGAGAACAGACTTGTAGTTGCCACAGGGGAGGGAATTGGGGGAGGGGTGGAGTGGGAGTGTGGGATTAGCAGAGGCAAACTATTATATACAGAATGAATAAACAGCATGGCCCTACTGTATAGCACAGGGAGCTGTATTCATTAACCTGCAATAAATCATAATGAAAAAGAATGTACATGTGTGTATATGTTTGTATAAATGAATCATTTTGCTGTACAGCAGAAATTAACACATTGTAAATCACTTATACTTCAATAAAATATTTTTTAAAAGAAGACCTAGGCATTGATATAATCAAGATATAGAACCTTACCATCAAGACAGAATTCCACATGCTGCCAGTTTATAGCCACACCCACCTGTAAGCCACATCCTAGAGCTCCTGCAACCATTACCCTAAGTCTCCATTCCTACAGTTTTGTCATTTCAAACATGTTATATAAATGTAATCATATAGCAAATAACCTTTAGGGATTGGCTCTTTTCACTCAGTGATATTCTCTGGGGAATCATGCAGGTATCAGTTCAGTTCAGTTTAGTTCAGTCATTCAGTCGTGTCCGACTCTTTGTGACCCCATGAATCGCAGCATGCCAGGCCTCCCTGTCCATCACCAACTCCCGGAGTTCACTCAGACTCACATCCATCGAGTTGGTGATGCCATCCAGCCATCTATCCTCTGCTGTCCCCTTCTCCTCCTGCCCCCAATCCCAGCATCAAAGTCTTTTCCAATGAGCCAACTCTTCGCATGAGGTGGCCAAAGTACTGGAGTTTCAGCTTCAGCATCGGTCCTTCCAATGAACACCCAGGACTGATCTCCTTTAGAATGGGCTGGTTGGATCTCCTTGCAGTCCAAAAGACTCTCAAGAGTCTTCTCCAACACCACAGTTCAAAAGCATCAGTTCTTCGGTGCTCAGCTTTCTTCACAGTCCAACACTCACATACGTACATGACTACTGGAAACACCCAGTCTTGACTAGACAGACCTTTGTTGGCAAAGTAATATCTCTGCTTTTTAATATGCTATCTGGGTTGGTCATAACTTTCCTTCCAAGGAGTAGTAAATATCAATAGTTATATGGCCATATACTATCACATGATAGGGAGAGACCGCAGTTCACTTAACCATAGACTTTGAATGGACATCTGGGTTGTTGGAGCTTTTGACGATTACAAATCAAGTTGCTATAAATATTTTTATGTGGTTTTTGTGTGTGAATATAAGTCTTCACTTTTCTGGGATAAATGCCTATAGATTTCGTCGCTAGGACTTTCGGTAGTTGTAAGATTAGTTTTTTTAGAAACTGCCAACCTCTTTTCCAGAAAGTCTGCACCATGTTACGTTCCCAGAAGCCAGTTTCTCCACATTCTCACCAGCATTTGATATGGTCACTTTTAAAAATTTTAGCCCATCTGAAAGCTGTGTAGGAACACCTCATGATGGTTTTAATTTGCATTTCCCCAATGGAGAGTCAAGCTAAACATCTTCTCATGTACTTACTTGCCATCTGCAGGCCTTCTCCAGTGAAAAGCCTGCTCATGACCTTTGCCCATGTTCTAACTGGATAGTTCTAATTGGTGATTTGTGGAAGGTCTTTATATATTTGAGATACTACTCCTTTGTCAGATAAGTGGCTTACAAATATTTGTCCCCACTCTACAGTTTGTCTTTTTATCCTTGTGACAAGGTCTTTCACAGAGCAAAAGTTTCGCTTTTGATGAAGCCAAACTTGTTCATTTTTTCTTTAATAGATTATGATTTTGCTGTCAGATCTAAGAACTCTTTTCCTGGACTATTTCCCCAAAGATATTCTCATATTTTTCTACATGTATATTTTACATTTAAGTTCATAATTAACTTTTAACTCGTTTCTCTAGAAGGTGTGAGATTTAATTCAAGCTTCAGTTTTTTGGCCTCTTTGTCCAGTTACTCCAGCAGCATTTGGAACGATGCATTTTTCTCCCATTGAATTGCTTTTGTACCTTTGTTAAAAATCAGTTGGGCAGGACTTCCTTGATGGTACAGTGGTAAAGAATCTACCTGCCAATGCAGGGGACACAGAGTCAATCCCTGGTCTGGGAAGATTCCACATGCCGCGGGGCAACTAATCCAGTGCACCTGTGTTCTGGAGCCCATGAGCCACAGCTACCGAGCCCAGATGCTGCAACTAGTGAAGCCTGCCTACTGCAGCTACTGAAGCTCAAGTGCTACAGTTTCTGAAGCCCACAAGCCCTAAAGCTCATGCTCTGAAACAAGAGGAGCCACTGCAAGGAGAACCCCACACACTACAACAGGAGACTAGCCCATGCTCCCAAGAGAAAGCCCACACACAGCAATGAAGACCCAGAAAGCCAAAAATAAATAAATAAATAAATTTTTACATGCGTTGGGCATATTTGTCTGGATCTATTTCTGAGTTCTTCACCCTGTTCCATTGATCTAAGTGACTTCCCTTTGCCCCGATGACCCAATCTTGATAATAGTGGCTGTACATTTAGCCTTGACTCATAGACTGATTCTTTCATTGTATTCTTTTTCAAACTTGCTTTAACTTTTCTAGTTCCTTTGTCTTTCCAAATAGATTTTTAGAATAATCTTGCCATATCTACAAAAACACTCCTGCTGAGATTTCTATAGGAATTGTGTTAAACTAGTATATCAATTTAGGAAGAAATTATATCTTTACTATTTTTAGTCTTTGAAACCATGAACAAAACATACTGCTCCATTTATTTAAATCCTCTTTGAATGCTTTCATCAGAATTGTGTGGTATAAACATACAAGTCCTACACGTGTTTTATTAGATTTACACCTAAATATTTCATTTTTGAGCAGTTCTAATAATATTGTTGACTCATTGGAAAAGACTCTGATGCTGGGAGGGATTGGGGACAGGAGGAAAAGGGGATGACAGAGGATGAGATGGCTGGATGGCATCACCGACTTGATGGACGTGAGTTTGAGTGAACTCCGGGAGCTGGTGATGGACAGGGAGGCCTGGCATGCTGCAATTCATGGGATCTCAAGGAGTCAGACATGACTGAGGAACTGAACTGAAGTGAACTGAATAATATTGTAGTTTTTTTTTTTTTAATTTATTTTTTTACACAAACTCCCAAACATGAAATATTGTAGTTTTAATTTTGATGTTCACTTGTTTGTTGCTAGTATATGGACATATAATTGATTTTTGTATGTTTATTTTGTATTCTGCAACATTACTGAATTCATTTACTAGTTCAGGAAGGTATTTTTTGTAGATTCCTTGGAATAATCTGCATAACAAGATTATGGATAAACAGGGATGGTCTTATTTCTTCCTTTTCAATCTGTATGTCTTTTAATTCCTTTTCTTGCCTTATAGCTCTGGCTAGAACTTCCAACACTCAGTTGAATAAGAATGGTGAAAATGGACGTCTTTACTTTGTTCCTGATCTTATGTGAAAATTATCCAATCATTAAGTGTTAAACACAAGCTTAGCTGGTATTGATGCTCTTTATCAAGTTGTGGAAATTCCCCCCATCCCTATTTTTCTGTGAGATTTTATCAATGGGTATAAAATTCTGTCAAATGCTTTTTTTCCTGCATCCATTGATTTGATCACGTAATTTTTCTTCTTTAGTCTGTAAATGTGGTGGGTTGTACTGATTGATTTTCAAATGCTGAACCAAATTTGTATTCCTGGAATTCCTTGGTTACGACGTATTTGTTAAATTTTATTTGCTAGTGCTTTGTGAAGATTTTTAAGTCTATATTCATGAGAAAATTTGGCCTTTGGTTTTCTTTTTTGTACTGTCTTTGGTTTAGGTAACAGGGTAAAACCGGTTTCACAAAATGAACCACTAAGTTTCCTTTCCATTTCTACTTTCCGAAAGAGATTGTGAGAACTGATATTTAAATATTTCAGAGAATTCTCCAGTGAAAACTTCTTAGCCTGAAGATATCTTTTTGTGTATTTTTAAATTACAAATTTAATTTCCTTAATACTTACAGAATTACTCAATTAATCTATTTCAAATTGTGTGAGTTGCAGTAATTTGTGGATGTGGTTCATTTTTGAGGATGTGGTCCAATTTGTCTAACTTATCAAATTTACATGTACACAGTTTTCTGTAGTTATTCCTTTATTGTCCTGTTGATGACTGGGGAGTCTGTAGTGATTTCCCCTATTTCATTCCTTATTCTGAGTCCATCCACCAAGAGTTTTATTTCCGTTATTGTATTTATCAGTTCTAAAATGTCCATTTGGTTCTTCTTTATGTCTTCTATTCTTTTGCTGCCTTTTTAATTTTGTATTTGCTTCGAAAGTATTTACCGTTGTTCATGAAGCATTTTTACCATGACTGCTTTAAAATCTTTGTCAGATAATTCTGACATCTTTTCCATGTCAGTGTTGATATTCACTGATTGTAATTTTTCAATCAGTTTGAGCTCTTACTGGTTCTTGCTATGATGAGCAAATTTTGACTGAAACCTGGGCACTGTTGTATTCTGCTGAGACTCTGGGTCTTACTGAAACCTTCTGTTTCAGATGGTTTTCTCTGGCACTGCTCCGGCCGTGGAGGTGGGAGCGGAGCACTGCTCCGTTCCTGCCAGGTGAAGCTTCCTCAGTCTGCCTCTGTGGACACCTGATAGAGGAGCGGAGGCTTTTATTACTGCTGGGAAGAGATGGGAGTTCCCATCCCCACATGGTCCCCACTGACATCACACTTGGGGTGGCCTCAGTGGAGCTGGGGGATGGCGAAGATCCAGACCCTTCACTGTGTGCATGCAGGCTATGCTTCAGTTGTGTCCAACACCGTGCGATGCATGGACTGTGGCCCGCCAGGCTCCTCTGTCAGTGGGATTCTCCAGGCAAGAACACTGGAGTGGGTTGCCATACCCTCCTCCAGGGGATCTTCCCAACCCAAGGACCAAATCCACATCTCTTATGTCTCCCACATTGGTAGGCACTTTACCACTCACACCACTTGGGAAGCCCAGCCCCTTCCTTCGATCCCCTCTATTAGCACTATAGAGAGGAGAGGGAGGGGCACCTCAACACATCCCGGTGGCGGCAGGAGTCAAGGCTCCCCTGCTGATGCCACAGCAAAGGGGGACCTCATAACTATCTGGCAAGGATGACAGTCCCTGTTCTCCACCTAGCCTCCTCCTATATGGCTTCAGTGGTGTTTGAGGTGCATAATCTGGGCTTTTAGAGCATTGTTCTTCAAAACAAGCAAGCCTGTCCAACTGACGTTTAATGTGGTGCTATTGTGTTTTCCTGGGTCTGTCTTGAGCTTTGCCCAAGGACAGAAGGACATTGCCTGTGTAGATGGGGCCCTTACATACCCTTCCTGCTGATCTCAGTGCTTGAAAAGTTGCAGGGGGCAGGATTCAACACAAAGACGATCTCATCCTAAGGATACAGTGATCATGGCCTAAAGATTCAGGAGAAAACACAGTAGGAAGAGGACTTGCTCTGTGTCTGGGCTTGTTGTTGTTCCATCACTCAGTCGTGTCCAACTCTTTGCGAGCCTGTGGACTGCAGCACGCCAGGCTTCCCTGTTCTTCACCATCTCCTGGAGTTTGCTCAGACTCATATCCATTGAGTCGATGATGTCATCCAACCATCTTATCCTCTGTTGCCCCCTTCTCCTGCCCTCAGTCTTTCCTAGCATCACGGTCTTTTCCAATGAGTCGGCTCAATCTCTATGCTATGTCAATGAAATATGTCTATTTCAATGTCTGTGTCAATGAAATTACAAGCACTGATTGTAACATGAGAACCAGAGAGCAGATTTTTGTTCCCATCTTCCTACAACTCTGAGTAAGACTAGCATGCATGGTCATCATCACTGAAGCACAGGGTCCTTTGAGACAAAGAGTTGCCGGAAGCCAGGGTTCACAACCCTCACAGTGGATAATGCAGCATCATGAGTGATGATGTAGCCAGCATTGACTATATGGAATCAGGAGGCACAGGTTTGAGGTCAGGCTCCAGAATGCCATGGCGCTGAGTCATCACAGTATTGCCACCTCTTGCTCACAGCTGGAGAGATGAGATTAACCACAAATGATGCATCTAACAGTAAAGACCAGGCGGAGAAGGTTCCTGAACTTCAACAGGAAGAGACAGTCCCTGGACACTAAAGACACTGAAGTCCCTGGACATCTTCATGCTTACGGCACAAATGCACAAACAGGTATTCTCCCCTCTGTTATTCTGAAGCTCCGTCAGTAAACCCCTACACCTCACAGAGGCCCATACTTCATTCAGGCTTCTGTGAAGGTCTATACCACAGACGTAGACCCGCCCAGCCAAGGGGGTGGAGGGAGGAAGGCCACCACTCCTGGACCAGACGAGGATGAAAATACAAAACAGCAGGGGAGCTGGAGGAGAGGAGGAGACTCAGACCAGGACCTCCCTCCGCCCCCACCCCCAATCTCGGCCCCACCCTTGAAGCCCCTGGCAGGAGGGTCAGGTCAATGAGGACCCACTTCCCACCCCGGGATGGAGCCTTGAGGCCAGCCGTGACCTCGGGGCAGGAGGCGAAGTCAGCCATGTCCAGGTTCTCATGGTGGTGCTCTGGCCTGGGCACATCATACGTGGCACTTCCATAGAAGAGGCTCGGAAGGGGGGCTGGAGGACAGAGGCCCCCTCCCCAGCTGGGCATAGGGTCTGTGGATAGCGCCCTATGCCCTGACCAGAGCCATCCACAGAACCCGGCTCGGTTCCCGGAGAGTCAAGTTCTGTCCTTGTTTGCTCCTGTTGAATGTGTCTGTGTGCAGGGGACAGGGAAGCAATTGTTTTTTATTAACTCTCTTTCTTAGCATTATGAATGCGCATTTGACAAAAATCAGCAAACACAGAAAAGGAGGGGAAAAAAAAACACTGATAGTTTTATCACCCTAATAAAAACATGAAGTAATATAAGCTACATAATAGAAAGCTTAGAACACAAAAGAAAGCAGAAAAGTCAGAGGGAGAATTGGACTGAAGGCAAATGAATTCATCTTTCCAGCTCTCAGCAGCCTCCCTCACCCCACCTCCCGGGACCCCCTGACTCCTCACGCCACCCCCAACTCCTGGCAACCACTGGTCTACTTTCTGTCTCCATGGATTTGCCTGTTCTAGACGATTAATGTAAATGGAATCAGACAGTATTTGGTCTTTCATGACTCAATTTCATCATTTCTGCACCCAATACAGGTAGGTGGCATGTTCTATTTACAATAAGAGTGTTCACTCCCTTTTTTATTCTTTGTTGTGAAGTCTGCCATCTGTGAGTGAACCTAATATTTGGCCACATTCAGAATTCAGAAATGAATAAATCTGAAGGCAACTGCACACTCCGAGGGGGACTGGCCATTCAAAGTCAAGGCCTGTTTCCCCACAACAATGTGGGGACTCTTGACCTTAGGGGTGACCACTCTGCAGTGGGCCATCCACCTCACTGTGGGATGTTTTGCAATATTCCTGTCCTCCCCAGGGCTTCCCCTGTGGCTCAGCTGGTAAAGAATCCACCTGCAATGCGGGAGACCTGGGTTCAATCCCTGAGTTGGGAAGATCCCCTGGAGAAGGGAAAGGCTACCCACTCCAGTATTCTGGCCTAGAGAATTCCACCT
>SJYX01001202.1:22564-72803 GCA_006410675.1 Oreotragus oreotragus | reverse complement strand
GCAGGAGGGTCAGGTCAATGAGGACCCACTTCCCACCCCGGGATGGAGCCTTGAGGCCAGCCGTGACCTCGGGGCAGGAGGCGAAGTCAGCCATGTCCAGGTTCTCATGGTGGTGCTCTGGCCTGGGCACATCATACGTGGCACTTCCATAGAAGAGGCTCGGAAGGGGGGCTGGAGGACAGAGGCCCCCTCCCCAGCTGGGCATAGGGTCTGTGGATAGCGCCCTATGCCCTGACCAGAGCCATCCACAGAACCCGGCTCGGTTCCCGGAGAGTCAAGTTCTGTCCTTGTTTGCTCCTGTTGAATGTGTCTGTGTGCAGGGGACAGGGAAGCAATTGTTTTTTATTAACTCTCTTTCTTAGCATTATGAATGCGCATTTGACAAAAATCAGCAAACACAGAAAAGGAGGGGAAAAAAAAACACTGATAGTTTTATCACCCTAATAAAAACATGAAGTAATATAAGCTACATAATAGAAAGCTTAGAACACAAAAGAAAGCAGAAAAGTCAGAGGGAGAATTGGACTGAAGGCAAATGAATTCATCTTTCCAGCTCTCAGCAGCCTCCCTCACCCCACCTCCCGGGACCCCCTGACTCCTCACGCCACCCCCAACTCCTGGCAACCACTGGTCTACTTTCTGTCTCCATGGATTTGCCTGTTCTAGACGATTAATGTAAATGGAATCAGACAGTATTTGGTCTTTCATGACTCAATTTCATCATTTCTGCACCCAATACAGGTAGGTGGCATGTTCTATTTACAATAAGAGTGTTCACTCCCTTTTTTATTCTTTGTTGTGAAGTCTGCCATCTGTGAGTGAACCTAATATTTGGCCACATTCAGAATTCAGAAATGAATAAATCTGAAGGCAACTGCACACTCCGAGGGGGACTGGCCATTCAAAGTCAAGGCCTGTTTCCCCACAACAATGTGGGGACTCTTGACCTTAGGGGTGACCACTCTGCAGTGGGCCATCCACCTCACTGTGGGATGTTTTGCAATATTCCTGTCCTCCCCAGGGCTTCCCCTGTGGCTCAGCTGGTAAAGAATCCACCTGCAATGCGGGAGACCTGGGTTCAATCCCTGAGTTGGGAAGATCCCCTGGAGAACGGAAAGGCTACCCACTCCAGTATTCTGGCCTAGAGAATTCCACCTGCTACACAGTCCACGGGATCGCAAAGAGCTGGACACTACTGAGCGACTTTCACTGACTGTCCTCCCCCAGGGGATGCAGTACCGGAGCTCCCTGTAGGGGGCAGCAGGGCGCAGCGTGAGGAGGCTCAGACCACCTGGGCAGGAATCCCCTCTTTGCCCGTTACCTGCCGAGTTACCTGGGCACATGGCTCAGCCTCAGTTTCCCCATATGTAAAATGAGAACCCACCTCCCAGGGGTGTTGTGAGTCTCAGATGTGAAAGTGAATATAAAGCGCCCAGTGACGAATCCAGCATGTGCGCGGGACTCCCAGAGTTCAGCTCATCCTCATTATCGTGTTCATCTGAGAGGCCCACCTTTGTTACCAGGCACCGGCCTAGAAGTGAAGGAAAGCGGGCCCACTGCAGCCTCAGAGGCTTAGCGAGGTCCCTGTCAGCCAAAGCTCCCAGCCCCTCCGCCTATCACCCTCCCCAGGAACAGCCACTTGCAGGCTGGATTCAGTCTTGCTGCTGCTGCTGCTGCTAAGTCGCTTCAGTCGTGTCCGACTCTGTGCGACCCCATAGACGGCAGCCCACCAGGCTACCCCGTCCCTGGTATTCTCCAGGCAAGAACACTGGAGTGGGTTGCCATTTCCTTCTCCAATGCATGAAAGTGAAAGTGAAGTCACTCGGTCGTGTCTGACTCTTTAGCGACCCCATGGACTGCACCCCATCAGGCTCCTCCTTCCATAGCATTTACCAGGCAAGAGTACTGGAGTGGGGTGCCATTGCCTTCTCCGCACTCTTGCTAGGCACCTCCAGAAACCAGCCCCATCCTCTGATGGGAGGGCCTGGCCCTTTCAGCACAAGTAATTCAATCAGTGGAAGGAGCTCCAGGGCAGAGGCACAGCTACTGACATTTAACACGCCACAACCTCCCGGCAGCCAGCCTCTAGGACTAGCTCCAGCCAAATGTGCTTTTGTTTTGTTTTTTCGAAAGACAAATAAATGGGTCAGAAGCTGACCAGGAGAACAGGAAGCTGTCTCTGACGGATAAGTTCCAAAGGATAAAGTTAGAGACTCGATTAAAGGAGATTTAATCAGCTAGAAAGAGATCAGAAACAGAACAGACCCAGGGCGTAAATCAAATATTAATCATCATAAAGGCAAGGCTTGCTAAGGCGTGAGTCAACAGCACTGGGCTGACTTGCAAACATCTGCCTCTCTAAAGAGCTTCCAGAAATCCGGGGCTGAGATGGCAGGGGACATGGGAGGCTGGAGGGGGCCACAGTCTCCATCAGCCAGAAGAACAGCATCCCTGAGAAACAAAGGGACTGTGTTGGCTGGCCCACTGCTTCTTGGAGCTTACCTTCCCCAAAGGTGCTGGGCTAGACCCTGGAAAGGAGGAGCCCCACTCGGTCTCCCTGCTCCACTGACCCTCCTTTGTGCCCGGCCGTCCTAGATGATGACATGCAAGTCTCTAGCCCACAATCCTCCTGTCATTGCACTCTTGTGCCGCCAAGGAAGCTGAGGCTCAGAGATGTTAGTTAGCAGTGGAGTCAGGCTTCCTACCTGGGCCCTTTCGTTTAAATGCCTCCCTCCTCCCAGGACTCTACACTGTCCCCATCTCTCCCCGGGAGCCTCTCCATCCGCCTTAAAGTGGAGGGTGACACGTTCCTGTAGGCTGAAGAGGGGAGTCTTCCTCTCACCCTCATCAGCCTGCCCCATCGCTGTTCTCAGCTCTGCCCATCAGCCTGTGCCTGCCCAGAGCACCAGCCCCTCACCCTCCAGGAAGGGACCTGGTCACCTCTAAGCAGGATGGGAGCAGGGCCTACCCATGTCCCCTTGGCCTGGACCACTTCTAGGCAGAAAGCCCACACCTGCTGACCTTTGTCAGTTCCCAGGTCCTGCTGGAGGTGCTGAGGGGCTGAGGCCCCGGACGGCTCCCTCACCTTCTAGCTACTGTATGACCCTCCCAGGGTGGCCCTGACAATGCCACAAACTGGAGGCTTTAGGGCAGCAGCAGTTTATCCTCTCACAGTCTGGAGCCAGAAAGTCTGAGATCAAGGTGGGCAGGACTGCGGGACCCCTGGAGTCTCCAGGGGAGAGTCCCTCCTGTCTCTTCCAGCATCTGGTGGCTCCACTCGTTCCTTGGCTCATGGCAGCATCATTCCATTCTCGGCCTCCATTTTCACGTGATCATCTTCCCTCCTCCCTCCATATCTGTTCTCTTCTTTTAGGGACACCAGTCACTGGATTAGGGTCCACCCAAACACAGTAAAGGAAATCAACCTTGAATGCTCATTGGATGGACTGATGCTGAAGCTGAAGCTCCAGTACTTTGGCCACCTGATGAGAAGAGCCAACTCACAGGAAAAGACCCTGATGCTGGGAAAGACTGAAGGCAGGAGGAGAAGGAGATGACAGAGGATGAGATGGCTNAATGCTCATTGGATGGACTGATGCTGAAGCTGAAGCTCCAGTACTTTGGCCACCTGATGAGAAGAGCCAACTCACAGGAAAAGACCCTGATGCTGGGAAAGACTGAAGGCAGGAGGAGAAGGAGATGACAGAGGATGAGATGGCTGGACGGCCTCACTGACTCGAGGGCCGCGAGTCTGAGCGAGCTCTGGGAAATAGTGAAGGGCAGAAGCTCGGTGTACTGCCGTCCAGGGTTGCAGGGGCCGGACACGACCGGGCACCTGAGCAACAGCAGACTTAGCGTGCCCTGGCCTTCCCTTGATTGTGCTGTATTTGCAAAAACCTTTCCAAATAAGTCACATTCACAGGTGCAGCATAAGGCTTCAGCATGTCTCCTGGGGACACAAGTCAAGCCCTGACAGCTGGGAGGTGCGTCCTGAGCCACGTGGACTGTGCGCTGGCAGCTTCAGTTTCATCGGGAGTCAGTCCGAGATGCAGGATTCAAGTTGCCCCAGACCTGCTGGGCCAGGATCTGCACCTCACAAGCCCCAGGGCCCCCCGGGATGCTGGGCCAGTGGCCACAACCCTACCACCTTCTCAGCCTCACCATATCCCCTTCCCCGGAGTCCAACTCCCCACCAGCAGCTCACAATCACATCCTTCTCTCCACCTCTGCTTCAGGAGACCCCACCTAAGACAGGGGTTGAGGGCCCAGGACTATCTGCCCCAGAGACCCTGACCCTTTCTAGAAATCACTGCCCACAGCTGCCGGCTCACCCGGAACACAAATGCTCAGGGGTTAACTCACCTCACCCCGGCCAGCGACAGATGGAAGAGAGAGGCCAGTGGGGCAGGGGTCCACTGCTGGGAAGCCCGTTTCAACCTCCGGCATGAAGCGAGCCTGTAGTGAAGGAGAAGCTGGTGTGGAACAAAGGCTCTTGCCCTCTTCCCAGCATCGCCCCCACCATGACCCTTTCCACTGTCTCCCTGGCCCTCCCCGAACCTCACAGGATTCAGAGGGGAAGTGGGCTGTGCGGTTGCATGGAAGCAGGCCCCCCAGCCCCCAGCTGGCCCCAGCTGACCAGTTTCTCTGGATTTTCTCAGGGACTTGTCTGGAAATGAGATCACCTTTACCAACCGCGGCTTTGAGCTCTCAGACCAAGGAAGACATGCAACGCTTCTGATCTTAAATTGCTCCAAGTTTACCACATGGAGTCAAGAAGCCCGATTCACTCGCTTTCTTCAGAACACACCTCTGGCCTCTTTTAAAATCTCCCAAAGAGCAGGCTGACAGAATTGTCTCTGTTCCCATCAAATGAGGAAGTCACTTCTTAATGGGAACAAGGCGTCTGCAGGCTCAGTGCAACAGTTTCTGTCTGAGCTGACTTTAAGGGGACCCAGCCCGTCTCACTCTCTAATGGCTCANAAAATCTCCCAAAGAGCAGGCTGACAGAATTGTCTCTGTTCCCATCAAATGAGGAAGTCACTTCTTAATGGGAACAAGGCGTCTGCAGGCTCAGTGCAACAGTTTCTGTCTGAGCTGACTTTAAGGGGACCCAGCCCGTCTCACTCTCTAATGGCTCACAGACTTGTTCTGAGAGTGTATCTCAATGCCTGTATATGTGGTGTTGCTGAAGTGTCCATGGCCTGGCCGTGGGATGTCCAGTCTCACTGCATGAGGACCTTAGCTGAGGGGCTCAGCCTCCATGAGAACCCAGGAGCCAAAGGCAAAGGCTTTGGGCACGTCCAGAGCAGACACACAGATTCCAAAGAAGGAAGAGGAGTTGGACTCGATTCCCAACAGCCAGGATGAGTTTAATTCCACAAACACTGATCTGATGCCTCTGGTGGGCAGCTGGGGTTGGGGAGGTTCACGTGTGTCCCCAGCACGGACTCTGGAATGAGAGCACCGGGCTTGGAGACCAGCTCTGAGCTTGTGAACCCTAGCTCAGTGGGTGGTGTTACCTCTCAGCCTCGGCCTTTCTCTTCTGAAAGCAGGAATAATAAGAATACCTACCCCTGAGGGTCACGGTGAGAACCAGAATTCATAACACACACGTGGCTCAGCTGGTAAAGAGTCACCTGCAATGCGGGAGACCTGGGTTCGATCCCTGGGTTGGAAAGATCCCCTGGAGAAGGGAAAGGCTANCCTCTCAGCCTCGGCCTTTCTCTTCTGAAAGCAGGAATAATAAGAATACCTACCCCTGAGGGTCACGGTGAGAACCAGAATTCATAACACACACGTGGCTCAGCTGGTAAAGAGTCACCTGCAATGCGGGAGACCTGGGTTCGATCCCTGGGTTGGAAAGATCCCCTGGAGAAGGGAAAGGCTACCCATTCCAGTATTCTTGCCTGGAGAATTCCATGGACAGTATAATCCATGGGGTCGCAAAGAGTCAGATATGACTGAGCAGCTTTTGCTTTGACTTTCATGAAGTGCTAAGCACAACGAATGGAGAAAAATAACTGAAACTGCACAAGGACAGGCTGGACCAGAGAGGGAATGCATCGGCCTCCATAACTGGGACATCTGAGGGTGGAGCCAAGCTTGAGGGCTCTTTTTAAGATGTCACTGGTTGCATGTGTGTGCCCACTCTTCCTCACACACTCTATCTCCCCGCCTCCCCATTCCTCTGCATTGCTTCATTTTCAGATAAGTTCTCCCCATGTGGCAGCAGCATGGCCCCCAGCAGACCAGGAGATCCTGGCTTTTACTGTGTTATGGCAGGTGAGGAAAGGGAGAGAATGAGAAAGAGGGAAAAGGCATGTTTCCCCATTACTCCAGCAAAAATCCCAGAGGTGAATCTTATTGGTCCTGCTTAAGCCTTGGCTAAATATAGATAGAGCTGGTCTCAGCTAACACAAAAATGCAATACAGTTTATCTTTCATGCTCCCTTTCTTTCTGCCTTTCAGCCGTTTCTGCTACTCCGATCACCATGGCGAGGGATAGAGTGCTGCAGTTGGCCGGCTGGGAGCACGTGATGCAGGCTGAGCAGATAAAGTGATCAGTCTGCTCCATAGTGTCACAGAGTAAATGCTTAGTAAACAGTAGTTGCTCTTTCGTTGCTACACAGAGGGGGTGTGCAGGCACCCAGCCAGGTGCTCTCCCACCGTGACAGCACCCAGGGCTGAGCCCCACAGAAGTCCTGGACAGCACCTGGCTCCTCCCCCTGCCCTCCCTCACCATCTCTACACCTCCCCTTCCATCCTGCCCTCTTCTCTCCTCCCCTCCTCTCCCTTCCACTCCCCTGAGACTGTATACTATCAGCTGGAGCTCCCTGGCCCACACAGCCCTCTGACTTCTCTGTTGCCCAGCTGGTGAACATCTTCACCCACCCAACCCTGGCCCTGCCCGGGGACAGCAGCTCCTATTGCCTGCTTGTACATCAGAATCGTCTTCCAGGAGGACAGGTGCTGGTTGGTGTGTTGAGGGCCCTTAGGTCTGTGCTAAGACTTCAAGTCAGAGGGACAGGACAGGGCCTGGGCTCTCACTGCCTGCAGAAATGAGTCTTTGAGGGCACTTTATAGAGAGCATAGCCCTGGCTGCCCACCACCCTCACCCAGAAACATCATCAGAGCCCAGACACAGAAGACACAGGGAACTCCTGGAGAACCTGGTCTAAAGCCAAGCGTCCTACCTGGAGGGTTGAGCAGTGGCTGGGGAGGAGGACCAGCCCTGCACTAAGCCCAGCAGGGACATCGGAGAAGGAACACAGATGTCCCAGCTAACAGCTACTGGGAGAGGCTCCACCAGTGCTGGGGGACCAGAGCCCCATGGCCCCCTTGGCACAGAGGTCAGGGCCTGATGCTCAGACTCTGCTCAGACTCTGACACACGGCTTCAGCCTCCATCAGAGGAGGCGACCATGAGACCACTAGCATTCACTGAGCCAGGCTGTGGGGAATGCTTTAGATGCACACATGCATTTAACCTTCATCCAAGGACCTTTATTCCCACTTCTTTGCACCAAGAGGTTAAACAAGGCACCCACAGCCCCACAGCCAGCAGACCAAGGCTGGAATTCAGCCCAGGCCTCAGACTCCAGAGCCTCTCCTCTGCCCACTGCCCACCATCCACCACCCACTGCCCAGGACAGCCCAGGAAGACAGCCAGCAGGGCTAGGGGACAGGCAGCTCTGTCCATGCAGAGGTAAGAGGGGCCGGCATTCCAGGAGAAGAAAGCCTGCCAGGTGGAACCCTGCCAGGGCCACAGGGACCCTGAGGCCCTGTCAACCTCTAAGCTTGATGCCTTTGACTGGGGGACATCTGACACTCTCTTAACCTGCTCACCTCTCCGTGTGGTCAGTGGGACTACAGTCTCCACTTGGCAGATGAGAAAACAGAACCATCAGCTTTTACCTGATGAGCAGGCTCCTGTCTGGCTCAGTTCCGCCCCGATGACTGTCTGAGCACTGGACACTCTGCCCTGGGCACTCAGCCCCTTGCCCAAGACTCATTCTCCCACGTCAGCCCCAGCGGAGTAATGGGAGTGTGTTGGGCTGTCCCCTTCAAGGGTTTGGGAGGAAGAGGCCCGGCTGGGAGGTGAGGGGCAGCCTCTCCCTTTCATGTCCGTCTCTTTTCTGCACATCAGTCAGGGGAAGGGAGAAGAGCTCGCAGTGAGCATGAATCTGGCCAGTGAAGTGCCGGAGACACTGCCTCATTTGCCCCCTCTGTTCCCTGGCGCTTCAGCTCTGCCAGGCGATAAGCCACTGAAAGCGACGTGAGACTCACGCTTCACTTGCAGTCTGTACCCCCAGGTTTCAAAAGGGCTGTCTGGCGTCAGATCTGTGAATTGTTTAACAGGATTAATCCAGCATGCGAGTGCTCTACTGCTGCCTTGTTCCTGACAAGATGAGCTCTGATTCGAAGGAGCGAGAAGGGCAGGAAATCCAGGGATCCCCGCTCCCACGCATCCCCTGGAAGCTCCCGCCAACCAGAGCTTCAGCCTGTTGTGTGTATTGCTGAGATGCTCTCAGGGGCTGGGGGGCTGCTGGGACAGAGGCAAGACAGCCCTGGTGAGGGCAGCAGAGACCAAGAGCCCTGGCTCCCACCAGCAGTTCCCATTCAACCTGGCTTGCCGCCCTGCCCAGCCGCCATCCCCCACCCATTCCGGTTTGTCCAATAAGCCCAAGATCCAAGATCTGCTGGAGCTGCAAGACCCCAGGACAGCTTCAAGCCTCAGATGCTACAGTAAATGTCAGACGTGAAGGACTTGGATCCCAGGAGTAGAGGCGACAAGCTGGTGTTTACACTGAAAACAGAAGCGGGAGCCAGATGGCTTAGGTTCAAACCCCAGCTCTGCCTCTTTCTATTGGAGAACAGTCGAGCATCTTAACCTCTCTGGGCCTCCATTTCATCATCTGTAAAATGAGGGCCTCATGCTGAAGGTGGCATCTGCATCCCAGGGGCTATTGTGAGAATTAGATGAACTAGTCCAGGTCCAGACATTCAAGACAAGCATTCAGGCACACAGGATGTGCTGGATATTGCTGTTATTATTATATTACAGCTCATAGATCATATATTATAATTACTATATGTTATGTTCAATTCAGTTCAGTTGTTCAGTCGTGTCCAACTCTTTGAAACCCCATGGACTGCAGCACACCAGGCTTCTCTGTCCATCATCAACTCCCAGAGCTTGCTCAAACTCATGTCCTTCAAATCGGTGATGCCATCCAACCATCTCATCCTCTGCCATTCCCTTCTCCTCCTGCCTTCAATCTTTCCCAGCATCAGGGTCTTTTCCAATAAGTCAGTTCTTTACATCAGGTGGCCAAAGTATTGGAGTTTCAGCTTCAGCATCAGTCCTTCCAATGATTGTTCAGAACTATTTTCCTTTAGGGTTGACAGGCTGGATCTCCTTGCAGCCCAGTTCAGTTCAGTTCAGTCACTCAGTCGTGTCCGACTCTTTGTGACCCCATGCATCGCAGCACGCCAGGTCTCCCTGTCCATCACCAACTCCTGGAGTTCACTCAGACTCATGCCCATCGAGTCAGTGATGCCATCCAGCCATCTCATCCTCGGTCATCCCCTTCTCCTCCTGCCCCCAATCCCTCCCAGCATCAGAGTCTTTTCCAATGAGTCAACGCTTCACATGAGTATTCATGTACTAGAAAATGATCTGTACAGATCAAGCTGAATAACTTTAATCATTCATTCAATGTGTTTGCATTTTTTTCCCTCTGGATTCAAGGTCCTAGTGCTCTAAATACAGACATGCCCTCTGTTCACCCACTCAGTACATTTTAAAAAGAGGTTCTGGGTCCTGTGTTGGTTGAAGTAACTGGTTGAGTGTTGATGACATTGAATACAGAGATAGCTTTAATTCTGGCATCACTAGATGACCACAACAGGAAATCTGCTCAACAACCAAACCAAGGCCCCAGGAAACATAGACATAAAAACTTGTATCTGAATTTTTGGGGCCAAAGCTTTCTCCAAGGTGATTTTCACTGTCAAAAACTACCTCAAAGAAATGCAATTTCACATCTATATTCATATGTAAAATGACAAAATGATTTTTCAAATGTCCTATAGTTCAGTCTTTTTAACAAATGGTGCTGGAGTAATTGGACACTCATAGGCCAAAAAAGCAGCTTCCCATATGGTGCTAGTGGTAAAGAATCCACCTGCCAATGCGGGAGACGCAAGAGACATGGGTTCAGTCCCTGGGTCAGGAAGATCTCCTGGAGGAGGAAATGGCAATCCACTCCAGGGTTCTTGCCTGGAAAATCCCATGGACAGAGAACTACAGTTCTACTGGGCTACAGTCCACAGGGTCACGAAGTGTTGGACGTGACTGAGCACACACATCTGATACAATGTTTATAGAATATTGGAAACAATAACTTTAATCTAAACCTCACACATTGTATACTCCATAACGCAAAATGGGTAATAGGTTTAAACATAAAACATAAAGCTATAAAACTTTTGGGAAAAAAAAAATAGGAAAAAATCTTCAAGGCTGAGGGGTGGTGAATGGACAGGACACCAAAAGCACAATCCATCAGAGGAAAAGCTCAGTAAATCTGACTTTCTCAACAATAAGCACGTGGTCTGAGAAAACCCAGGTGATGAGGATGAAAAGGCAACCTACAGACTGGGAGCTGCTGCTGCTGCTAAGTCACTTCAGTCGTGTCCGACTCTGTGTGACCCCATGGAAGGCAGCCCACCAGGCTCCCCCATCCCTGGGATTCTCCAGGCAAGAACACTGGAGTGGGTTGCCATTTCCTTCTCCAATGCATGAAAGAGAAAAATGAAAGTGAAGCCGCTCAGTCTGTCCGACTGTTAGCGACCCCATGGACGGCAGCCCACCAGGCTCCTCCGTCCATGGGATTTTCCAGGCAAGAGTACTGGGGTGGGGTGCCATCGCCTTCCCTGCCAGATTGGGAGTGAGAACCTCAAAGCACGTAGAAAATTTAGGGAACTCTTCAAATTCAACGTTAAAAACAAGAGCAAATAGTACAATCAAATATGAGCAAAAGGCATGAACAGACACTTCACTGAGGAGGATACCGATGGTAAAGAAGCACATGATTTTAAGTATATAATATATAAATCTGTGTTCTGCTGTGCTGTGCCTAGTCACTCAGTCATGTCCTACTCTTTGTGACCCTGTGGACTGTAGCCAGCCAGGCTCCTCTATCCATGGGAATTGTCCAGACAAGAACTGGAGTGCCATGCACTCCTCCAGGGGATCTTCCCAAGCCAGGGCTCAAACCCGAGTCTTCCTCATTGCAGGTGGATTCTCTACCATCTGAGCCACCAGGGAAGCCCAAGAATACTGGAGTGGGTAGCCTATCCCTCCCCCAGGGAAACTTCCCAACCCAGGAAACTAATTTGAGTCTTCTCCATTGCAGGCAGATTCTTTCCCAGTTGTGTTACCAGGGAAGCCTGTTGTATATGGTACCAGCGTCAGTTTCCTGGTTTTGATATCAAGCTATAGTTTTATACTACATAAGCTTCAAGGGAACCTGGGTGAAGAATGCATGCGGCATCGCTCTATTGTTTCTGTAACTTCCTGGGAAGTTATAATTATTTCAGAATTAAAAGTTTTCCAAAAACTCTCATATCCTGTAAGCATCATTAAAATGGAATCTTATCTCTTCTGAAAATGACTGTAAATTGTTGCATTAGACCTCTTTTGGTGTTTTACAACTTGTCAAAGACAGGAAGCTTTGCGTTTAGAGGGCAGTGGCACCAAGTTTTCCCATTTGTTTATTCGTTAGACTTATTTTGGCAGAATTAATGTTTGAATCAGCATTAGGTTTGGATGGGCAACTGCTTTCTCATATGAATCTGGTTTATCATTTCTACAGACCTCGAGGCTGCCCCAGATAGAGTCCTACTCCACCCCCACCCCACCCGCCGCCCACTGGCCAGTGCAGGCAGGTGAAAACAAAAAGTGAAAGGGGCTCACCTGGTGGCTCAGCTGGTAAAATCATTCTCCCAGGGGGCACTAGTGGTAAAGAACCCTCCTGCCAGTGCAGGAGACATGATGAGACCTGGGCTCCATCCCTGGGTCGGGAAGATCCCCTGGAGAAAGGAATGGCTACCCACTCCAGGATTCTTGCCTGGAGAATTCCATGGACAGAGGAGCCTGGTGGGCTACAGTCCATGGGGTTGCAAAGAGTCAGACACGACTGAGCGACTAATAGTGTCCTACTCCTCCCTGTGCCCATTGGCCAATCCAGGTAGGTAACAGGGTTAAATACAAACTTGGCACGAGGTAGGGGTCAGGGCTGCTGAGATGCCAGGGCTGGCACTGCCTTCTGCACCTGGCTGGCCTTCCACATAGGCATGGTGGGGATGGTGGGCTGAAACCACAGGCCATGCTGTGGACGAGGAATTCAGGAGCAGGACAGGACTCTCTTCTTCCTCACACTCTTCTAAAATAGCTCTCGTTATTTCTGTGAGGGGAGAACCAGAGCTTTGCTGGTTTCCACTCCCATTTCCCAGGCAAAGGACATGAGGGGTGGCGGCCATCTTCATGCTCCTCTACCCAGAATCCCAAACTTGGACTGTGCAATAGGTGGGTGGTCGAGGTGAGGGAAAGAGAGAGAGGTGGAGAGAAACAGAGAGGAACAGGCTGGGGGTGGAGGGGTGAGGATTTGGGAATGATTCATGGCTCTCTCTTCAGTTCAGTTCAGTCGCTTAGTCGTGTCCGACTCTTTGCGACCCCATGAATCACAGCACGTCAGGCCTCCCTGTCCACCACCAACTCCTGGAGTTCACTCAGGCTCATTTCCATTGGGTCAGTGATGCCATCCAGCCATCTCATCCTCTGTCATCCCCTTCTCCTCCTGCCCCCAATCCCTCCCAGCATCAGAGTCTTTTCCAAGGAGTCAACTCTTTGCATGAGGTGGCCAAAGTACTGGAGTTTCAGCTTTAGCATCATTCCTTCCAAAGAAATCCCAGTGCTGATCTCCTTCAGAATGGACTGGTTGGATCTCCTTGCAGTCTAAGGGACTCTCAAGAGTCTTCTCCAACACCACAGTTCAAAAGCATCACTTCTTTGTTGCTCAGCCTTCTTCACAGTCCAACTCTCACATCCATACATGACAACAGGAAAAACCATAGCCTTGACTAGACGGACCTTAGTCAGCAAAGTAATGTCTCTGCTTTTGAATATGCTATCTAGGTTGGTCATAATTTTTCTTCCAAGGAGTAAGTGTCTTTTAATTTCATGGCAGCAGTCATCATCTCCAGTGATTTTGGAGCCCCCAAAAATAAAGTCTGACACTTTCCCCATCTATTTCCCATGATGTGATGGGACCAGATGCCATAATCTTTGTTTTCTGAATGTTGAGCTTTAAGCCAACTTTTTCACTCTCCTCTTTCACTTTCATCAAGAGGCTTTTTAGTTCCTCCTCACTTTCTGCCATAAGGGTGGTGTCATCTGCATATCTGAGGTTATTGATATTTCTCCTGGCAATCTTGATTCCAGCTTGTGTTTCTTCCAGTCCAGCATTTCTCATGATGTACTCTGCATATAAGTTAAATAAGCAGGGTGACAATATACAGCTTTGACATACTCCTTTTCCTATTTGGAACCAGTCTGTTGTTCCATGTCCAGTTCTAACTGTTGCAGCCCAAGGGACTCTCAAAAGTCTTCTCCAGCACCATAGTTCAGAAGCATCAATTCTTCAGCACTCAGTTTCCTTTATGGTCCACTCTCACAACCATACATGACCACTGGAAAAACCATAGCTTTGAATAGATGGGCCTTTGTTGGCAAAGTTATGTCTCTGCTTTTTAATATACTATCTAGGTTGGTCATAACTTTTCTTCCAAGGAGCAACCGTCTTTTAATTTCACAGCTGCAGTCACCATCTGCAGTGATTTTGGAGCCCAAAAAAGTGATGGGACCGGATGCCATGATCTTAGCTTTTTGAATGTTGAATTTTAAGCCAACTTTTTCACTCTCTTCTTTCACTTTCATCAAGAGGCTTTTTAATTCATCGCTTTCATCCATAAGGGTGGTGTCATCTGCATATCTGAGGTTATTGATATTTCTCCCAGCAATCTTGATTCCTGCTTCACTCAGTTTCCTTTATGGTCCACTCTCACAACCATACATGACCACTGGAAAAACCATAGCTTTGAATAGATGGGCCTTTGTTGGCAAAGTTATGTCTCTGCTTTTTAATATACTATCTAGGTTGGTCATAACTTTTCTTCCAAGGAGCAACCGTCTTTTAATTTCACAGCTGCAGTCACCATCTGCAGTGATTTTGGAGCCCAAAAAAGTGATGGGACCGGATGCCATGATCTTAGCTTTTTGAATGTTGAATTTTAAGCCAACTTTTTCACTCTCTTCTTTCACTTTCATCAAGAGGCTTTTTAATTCATCGCTTTCATCCATAAGGGTGGTGTCATCTGCATATCTGAGGTTATTGATATTTCTCCCAGCAATCTTGATTCCTGCTTGTGCTTCTTCCAGCCCAGTGTTTCTCATGATGTGCTCTGCATATAAGTTAAATAAGCACGGTGACAATATACAGCCTTGATGCACTCCTTTCCCAGTTTGGAACCAGTCTGTTGTTCCATGTCCAGTTCTAACTGTTGCTTCTTAACCTGCATACAGATTTCTCAGGAGGCAGGTCAGGTGGTCTGGTATTCCCATCTCTTGAAGAATTTTCCACAGTTTGCTGTGATTCACACAGTCAAAGGCTTTGTCATAGTCAATAAAGCAGAAGTAGATATTTTTCTGGAACTCTCTTGCTTTTTCCATGATCCAGTGGATGTTGGCAATTTGGTCTCTGGTTCCTCTGCCTTTTCGAAATTCAGCTTTTATCACATAAATTGATTGCTGTTGTTCATTCACTAAGTTGAGTCCAGCTCCACAATCCCATGGACTGCAGTACATCAGGCCCCTTTGTCCTCCACTATCTCCTAGAGTTTGCTCAAATATATGTTCAATGAGTCAGTGATGCTATCTAACCAACTCATCCTCTGCCACCCCATTTATGACATTGTTGGACTGCAAAGAGATCAAACCAGCCAATCTTAAAGGAAATCAACCCTGAAAATTCTTTGGAAGGACTGATGTTGAAGCTGAAGCTGAAGCTCCAATACTTTGTCCACCTGATGTGAAGAGCCAACTCATTGGAAAAGACCCTGAGGCTGGGAAAGATTGAAGGCAATAGAAGAAGAGAGTGGCAGAGAATAAGACGGTTAGGTATCATCACTGAATCAATGGACATGAGTTTGAGCAAACTTTGAGAGATAATGGAGGACAAAGGAGCCTGGCATGCTACAGTCCATGGGGTCACAAAGAATCAGACATGATTTAGCAATTGAACAACAAAAAAACCCAAATTATTATTATTGTCAAGTGATAGGCAGTAGACTAAACTTTTACCATGAATCATCATCTCCTTTAGTCCTCCCAACCACTCTCTAAGGCTGAAAGCATTTATCCAGTGCACAGATGAAGACCAGAGACTCTAAAGGTCAGGTGACTTGATCATGATTCCACAGTCAGCAGTCAGCCGGCTAGACTCCAAACATAGGCCACTGGACTCAAGGGTGACTTGACTTAATCCCAATCTTACTTTCAAGGGTCAAAAGCTCAAATCCCAGAGTACATCATGTAAAAGACTGACCAAAAATTAGATGGCAGACAGACATGTGGCTTAGCATTGCAGATGCTATAGGGAGTGGTAGTGACTGTGGCAAACCACGGGGATGTCCAGGTGAAGGGGCAGCTGCTTCCCAAGTCCAGGAGATCAGGACAATGGGGGAATAGAGGCTAAGTGTGGCCAGACCATCCTGTTTTTCAAAAGAAATATAGACTTCGGTTTGATTTTTAAATGTTGGGAAATTATTTAATATTTTTTAAACACAGGATGACCCAAAACGTATATATTGTTTAAAACTCTCTAAGGGCCAGATTTTACATGCAGTCTCCAGGCCTGGGGTCCCTGCATCTGTAAGGCCCTCATCTCTCTACAGGCTCACACAAGAGGCACTCAGTTCCAGTCCCCTGACCTCCCCTAGCGCCCTGTCCTTTCAGCCAGCCCAGTTTTTCCTCGTAGGAAAGAGCAGGCCTGAGCTGCAGGTCTGGGTTGGACCACAGGGCACAGCTCGGTTGTGCGCCCCAAATCACCCTCCCCCAAGCTGCCTGCTGGAGCAGTACCAGCTTCTGACACCCCTTCCCCAAACCTGGCCCACCCCCATGGACCACAGAGCCAACCAGGGCAGGCAGGGTGACAGCAGTCTCTCCAGGGTAGGAGCTTGAGGGATCAGTTCTTCCACTCCAGAACCTTGGGTCCTGCTCAGCGCCAACTGGATAAATGACAGCTCAAAGTTCTGGAAATATTCCAGGGACTCACAGAGAAGAGGTCTCTGCCGAGGCCCTGAGCTCCTATGTTTTGATTCCTGGCTCATGCCAGGGCTTCCTCTGGTCTCTCATGGGTCCAGCTGTATCTCATGCATCAAGGTACCTCCTGGTCCCCAGGGCTGGGCACCATGTCTGCTGGAGAAACCAAGGAGCAGGAGGAAGCACAGCAAGACAAAAGGAACAGGAGGACCAGAGGCAAAGTGTGGCTGCATGTGCAAGACAGAGGGGGACATGGCCCCAGACCCTCCCTATGCAGCCTGCAGGCCCCCGCTGGAGACCTTGGCTCACCAGCCCCAGGCGGGGAACACAATGGCCTCTAGCGAAAGCACAGCCTGGGACACATCAGGGTCATTTCCCCAGGGCGACTCTGAGTCTAGTCCAGAAAAGATGGCCCCCCCCAAAGACCTAGGCCCCGCCACCCCATCTACCAAGCCCACCCTCAGTGGCAAACCACAGTTTGTCTTCCTAAACCAGCTTGGATTTCCAAACCCACCTCCTGAGTACTGACCATTTGGCAAGTGCATTTATTTAGGTCAATACAAAATAATTTCCATGAAGTTAGTGGTCTCAGGTGGCCTTGGCCTGCAGCAGCTTGAAGCAGGGCTTCAATTCCCAGCCAGAGATTGAGGTCAGGCAGTGAGAGCACCAAATCCAAGCCAGGGGAGCAGGGGTCAGTACAAGACCCTGGCTCTTTCACTTAGCAGAAAAGAATTCCCACAGAGACAGGAAGTGGTGAAACAAATAAAACATTTGTTAGGAGGAAAAAGAGTCCATACACATGGACAGACATACAGACAGGCTCAGAGAGCTCCGCCCTCATGGTAGTTTAAACCACTTTTAAGGGGCAGTTCTTCCAGGTTTCTTTTTGCCAATCATATTCCTTTGCCTGGTTCTGAGTCTGCATTTGGGACTTCCCAGGTGGCACTAGTGATAAAGAACCCACCTGCCAATGCAAAAGACGCAGGAGACACTGGTTTGATGCCTGGGTTGGGAAGACCCCCTGGAGAAGGAAATGGCAACCCACTCCAGTATTCTTGCCTGGAGAATCCCATGGACAGAGGAACCTGGTGGGCTACAGTCCATGGGGTCACAAAGAGTCGGACATGACCGAGCCACTGAGCACACTCGCATGCAAGAGTCCACATGGGCCCCTTCCATGTGTGCGCTCTCATCTCTTAGCCCAGATGGATTCTGGCAAGGAGGCCTGTGGGTAGTTGCATCACTAGTAAGTGATGCTCTGTAGTAAGTGAGGTGCTGCTCCCTCTCTTTTGACCTCTAAGGAGCCTTTCTTCGTGTCTGTAGACAGGGAAGTCCTCTTAACTTGGAGAATGAGAAACATTTGGTCTCTTATCTCTCATCTGGGCAGGTCTGCCCTCCGCCATCATCCTGCTCTTATGCAATTTCTGTCCACAGGGGAGAAACTGTTCAGCCAGGCGCCCATCTATCTCCTGCCTCACTAGGAAGGAAACCACACCTGAGAGACTGGCTGGTGAACACCAGCTCTCTGTGCCCCAGAACAGAAGCAGAGAGGGGTCAGACCTCCACATCCTCTCTTTATAGAATTTAATGCTGGAATCGATGACACTCACTTGGAGAAGCCCAGAGGCCTTGTGAAGCCCAGCCCCTCTCCCCCCACAACACACTTTGCAGAGGCACAGGCCCAGGGAGGGAAGGACCCTGCCAAGGTGACACAGAGGCATGCCACAGAGTGCCCCAGGGCCAGTCACCCTGAGTCCTGGGCCACAGAGCAGACGAGCTGGTCTCTGCCTCTGGGGTTGCACAGAAGAAGCCCTCTACTCTCCCAAAGAAAGCGGGGTGGACTCCCAGAGACCATCCACAGGGCAGCCTGTCCCCTGCCCATCGGATCTGACAGACACACTGCCTCATATCAAAGCTCATGAGAACACTTTGAACATTTCATACTTTGAAGCTCCCTTGACTCTAAACCCAGGCCCGCAAAATACCTTTGCAGAAAAATAACCTCGATTTGTCATGGCACATTTTAACACATTTGTATGGTCCCTTGATCCAGCCTGGGCTGACAATAGCTCCCTGGTTTCACTTTAAATAAGAGCATTCACACGCAGACAAGAAGAATGGGGGTAAAATGGGCAATTACTTAAAAAAAAAAATTTCACAAATGCAAAGACAGTTCGCTCCGCTGAGAACGGAGTCCGGCCGCCATGTGACAGATTCATAACCAGGCAGCTCTAACAGCGGATGACAGGCCCCCAACCTCCACGGGAGAGAAGAGAATGAGGGTGAGGCGTCTGTGGAGCGGGAAATGGGATTTGAAGCCCTTAATTTGCAGGTCACTGGTTTTAATTTATCCGCAATGCCCTGTCACTAGGGGTTCCTACGTCTGGCCGCTGGGGAAGAGCAGGCGTGCCTGGGTGTTGATNCCCCCAACCTCCACGGGAGAGAAGAGAATGAGGGTGAGGCGTCTGTGGAGCGGGAAATGGGATTTGAAGCCCTTAATTTGCAGGTCACTGGTTTTAATTTATCCGCAATGCCCTGTCACTAGGGGTTCCTACGTCTGGCCGCTGGGGAAGAGCAGGCGTGCCTGGGTGTTGATAGGCAGTGGGAGTCTGGGGGAGCTGATCCAGGAAGCTGCTGGTGGGAAGGCTTGGCTGCAGGAGTTCAGGCACCTGGGGCCGCTGGTTGGAGTTGGAAGTCTGTCTTCAGCTGGAAAGGGGAGGGCAGGTCCCCCTTCACTTCCGTTAGACCTCTACTGCCTCCACTCTAAAATCTGTGAGGTCCAGACTGGCCCAGGATCCCAGGACCCTTCACCACCCCCCAGTTACTTCACAGGGAAAGTAGCTGCCTTCAGGCCTCATGTGCAGAATGTGGACTCTCCCAGCGACCCCAGGAGGTGGACCCATCTCTGCTCCCATTTCTCAGAGCTCAGACAGGGCCAAGGTTTGCCCCGAAAAGGGGCAAGAGCCAGCCCTCAAACCCAGGTGAACCCAGCTCCAAAACCAGTGTGGCCACTGGCTCAGGCCACCTCCCGTCTTCACAGCCTGTGCATTCAGGTAGGTGGGTGCCTTTCAACACTCAGTGCGAGGGTGTTCCGCCTTCAGAAGGAAGAAGATTCGGGCACCTGCTACAACAGGGGTGAGCCTTGAGGACATTACGCTAAGTGAACTAAAGCGAAAGTGAAATCGCTCAGCTGGGTCCGACTCTTTGCGATCCCATGGACTGTAGCCTACCAGGCTCCTCAATCCATAGAATTTTCCAGGCAAGAGTACTGGAGTGGGTTACCATTTCCTTCTCCAGGGAATCTTCCCAACTCTGAGATCGAAGCCGGGTCTCCCACATTACAGGCAGACGCTTTACCATCTGAGCCACCAGGGAAGCCCAAAGGAACAAAACCAGACCCCAAAAGTCAGATAACGTATGATTCCACCGATGTGAGGTCCCCAGGGGAGTCAAATTCACAGAGACAGAAAGTAGAAGGGACGGCGCCAGGAGGGAGGGAGTAGATGTTTAATGGGGACTGTGTTTCAGTTGGAGGAGATGAAAAAGTCCTGAAGACCAACAGTGCTAATGATTGCATAACACTGTGAATATGCTTAGTGCCACAGAACTGCATCTCGAAAATGGTTAAAGTGGTAAATTTTAGGTTACATCTTTTTTTGATTGGCATGTAATTGCTTTACAATGTTGTGTTGACTTCTGCTGTGCAACAAAGAGAATCAGCTATATGTATACATATAACCTCTCTCTCTTGGATCTCTTTCCCACCCCCTCCCCTATCCCACTCCCATCCCTCTAGGTCATCAGAGATGAGTTCTCTGTGCTTCCCACTACTTATCTGTTTTATATATTTCAATGCTACACTCCAAATTTGTCCCACCCTCCCCTTCCCATATTATGTCTACATGTTTGCTCTCTGCACCTTCATCTCTATTACTGGCCTGCTGAGAAGTTCATCTGTACCATTTTTCTAGATTACACACATGTATGTGAATACTCACTGGAAGGACTGATGCTGACGCTGAAGCTCCAATACTTTGGCCTCCTGATGCAAAGAGCCCACTCACTGGAAAAGACCCTGATGCTGGGAAAGATTGAGAGCCGGAGGAGAAGGGGACAACAGAGGATGAGATGGTTGGATGGCATCACCATCTCAATGGACATGAGTTTGAGGGAACTCTTGGAGATGGTGAAGGACAGGGAAGCCTGGCATGCTGCAGTCCATGGAATTGGACACAACGGAGGGACTGAACAACAGCAGCAGCGATATGATGTTTATTTTTCTCTTTCTGACCTGTTTCACCCTATATGACAGACTGTATGTCCATCACATCTCTAAATTGAGCCAATTTCATTGCTTTTTATGGCTGAGTAATATGCCATTGCATATATGTACCACATCTTCTTTATTCATTCATCTGTCTTTGGACATTTAGACTGCTTCCACGTCCTGGCTACTATGAACAGTGCTGGAATGAACATTGGTGTACATGCGTCTTTTTGCATTATGGCTTTCTCAGGGTATATGCCCAGGAATGGGATTGCTAGGTCAGATGGTAGTTCTCTTTTTAGTTTTTAAGGAACCTCCATACTGTTCTCCAGAGTGCCTGGTTGCATCCATTTTACCACTGACTCGGTTTATTCCAGCCACTGTAACAAAATACCACAGACTGGGTCACTTGTGAAAAACACGCATTGATTTCTCAAGATTCTCGAAGCAGAAAGTCCAAGAGCAGGGTGCCAGCACGGCTAGATTTTAGTGAAGGCTTGCTTTAGGTTGCAGATGGCCAGTCACTCACGTCCTCACATGTGGGGGGGGGGGGTGGCGGCGGGCAGAGTTCCTTGTGTTAGTCACTCAGTGTGTCCAGTTCTTTGCGACCCCATGGACAGCAGCCTGCCAGGCTCCTCTGCCCGTGGAATTTTCCACGTAAGAATACTGCAGTGGGTAGCCATTGCCTTTTCCAGGGGATCTTCCCAACCCAGGAATAGAACCCGGGTCTCTTGTATTGCGGGCAGATTTTTACCATCTGAGCCACGAGGAAGCACCAGGAGATGCTCCTTGGGATCACTTTAACTAGGGCACTGATTCCAGTCTTGAGGGCTCCATCCTCATGACCTAATCACCTTCCAGGGCCTCACCTCCCAACACCATCACCCGGGGAGGCTGAGATTTCAGTAGGAGACTTTGGGGACACAAACCTGCAGCCCACAGCAGCCACAGAAAGAAGGTGCACTGCGGAGCCTGATGTGTTCCCTGCACTGCTTTCCTTCCACTCGGTCTCACTAAAGAGTCATTTCATAAGCAGGGTGCTCTGCTGGGCACGAGGGCTGGAGATGAAATATGGTTTCTACTCCAGAGACCAGAGGCCCAGTGAGGGGAAAAAGGCTGGAAAACTCACAGCCCCTCACTGTGCCCACAGGTACGTGGCTCCATGCAGGGACACCAGGCTGGGAGCCTGGCCGGTGTCCGGGAAGAGCCACAAGCGCCATGGGGCAACCTCCACCATAGGAAGGGTCTGCTCAGACCTGCTGCTGCTAATGAAAAGGGCAGCACTCAAGCATGAACGCTTTCTCACCCTTCATCCCAGAACCCTCCAAGGCCACGTGTGGAAGCTGAAGGCGCACTGACACACTCCTGTCCACCAGGTACCTTGTTTCCGTTCAGGTCTCCATCGGAGTGAACCTGCCCTCTTGGCATGTGAAGAATGTGATGCTTACTCATCACCTCCCTGGCCATTCTTCACGCTCCATCTACAGGGACGGAGAGATGGACGTGGCCAGCGCCTCTGGCTCATAGCACCAGACAGAGCTGGAACATCAACCCAAGTCTTGTTTCGAACCTCGCTTCAAATGTCATCCATCTGGAATTTATTAAATCGTGACAATGTCTGTTTGAGGTCTTTGTCATTTTCCATGCCCAGGCTTATTTTTTACTTTGGCAACTTGTCAAACGAGCTTTCCATGGAGCTATTGTTTCATGTAAATAGAAGTCCCTCGGTCTGGCTGTGATGGAGCGCGCCTAATAGAACTGCTCATGTTGTATAAAGATTCTGTATCTGATTGTTGACAGCTTTCATCTTCAAAGAACCCATGCCGTGAGGCCAGCCACACTGCTCCAGCAGTGTCGCCAGATAGACACCCTGGATCACACAGCTGGTGCTTCTCCAGGCAGTCAGGACGAAGGTAAGGCTGATTCCCGTGCTGAGAACCCGGTGCCCCAGCAAGGAGGTTCTTACCTTTAAGATGCTTTCACATGAGTACGCCTTTGATGAACCTGATCCAAGGTGACCCACTGAAGTTGATCCCAGGATGGCCTGGGCCATCAGGGAATCACTGAGCATTACACACAGCTCTGAATATCTCTGTTAACCAGTTGGTGCTGCAGGGCTGCAGACTCTGGAAGGCTTCAGATAGAGGCGGGGCACAACAGNATAAACGAATGGGTAGATAGATAGATCCCAAGCTGGCTTCAACCACTTCTACGTTCTATCTACTGCTGCATGACTAGTTAATACAAACATTACCAGTTTACAATAATGCATGCTTCTTACCTCTCAGTATCCATGTGCTGGGATTCTGAGCACAGAAAAGCCAGATCCTCTACTCAGAGTCTCAGAGGCTAAAATCAAAGTGTTGGCTAGCTGTCTTCTCATCTGGAGCCCAAGGTCCTCTTCTGACCCCATTCAGGGTGTTGGCAGAGCCCAGTTCTAGCACTTGTAGGGCTGAGGTTAGTTCCCATCAGTCTTAGCCCCTGAAGGCCACCCCCAGGTTTGAGCCACCTGGCTGGATCACACGTGGCAGCACCCTTCTTCAAGACCAGACGGAGACTGACTTCTGGAAGGTCCAGTCTCATTCAAGAACTCATCTGATTAGGTCAGGCCCGTGAACTGCATGCTCAACTGATCAGTCGTGTCCAACTCTTTGTGACCCCATGAACTGTACCCTGCCAGGCTCCTCTGTCCATGGATTTCTCTAGGCAAGAATACTGGAGTGGGTTGCCATTTCTTATTCCAGGGGATCTTCCTGACCCAGGGATAGAATGTGCATCTCCTGCAATGGCAGGTGGATTCTTTACCACTGAGCCACCTGGGAAGCCCTTTGTCATGTTAAGTGACTTAATCACTGACACTTCAGTTTAGTTCAGTTCAGTCACTTAGTAGTGTCCGACTCTTTGCAACCCCATGAACTGCAGCACACCAGGCTGCCCTGTCCATCACCAACTCCTGGAGCTTGCTCAAACTCACGTCCATCGAGTCGGTGATGCCATCCAACCATCTCGTCCTCTGTCATCCCCTTCTCCTCCTGCCTTCAGTCTTGCCCAGCACCAGGGTCTTTTCCAACGAGTCAGTTCTTCGAATAAGGTGGCCAAAGTATTGGAGCTTCAGCTTCAGCATCAGTCCTTCCAAAGAATATTCAGGACAGATTTCCTTTGGATTGATTGACTGTATCTCCTTGCAGTCCAAGGGACTCTCAAGAGTCTTCTCCAACGCCACAGTTCAAAAGCATCAATTCTTCAGCACTCAGTTTTCTTTATGGTCCAACTCTCACATCCATACATGACTACTAGAAAAAACATAGCTTTCACTAAACAGATCTTGTTGGCAAAGTAATGTCTCTGCTTTTTAATATAGCTGTCTAGTTTGGTCGTAGCTTTTCTTCCAAGGAGCAAGTGTCTTTTAATTTCATGGCTACAATCACAGTCTGCAGTGATTTTGGAGCCCCAAAAAATAAAAGTACATAATAGGTAAATATAATAGGTAGCTAACTCAATCACTTAGCTGTACACCTGAAACTAACATGACATTGTAAATCAAATACACACTTCAATTTTTAAAAATAAAATACTGTGTTGTACATTTGAGTCTCACTAAAAGAAAAGATTGTAATGTTCTCACCACAAAAAAGAAATGGTGACTGTGTGACAGGATAGTAGTGTTAGCTAAGGCTATCAGTGGTGACCATTTTGCAACATATGCTGCTACTGCTAAGTCGCTTCAATCGTGTCCAACTCTGTGCGACCCCATACATGGCAGCCCACCAGGCTCCCCCATCCCTGGGATTCTCCAGGCAAGAACACTTGAGTGGGTTGCCATTCCCTTCTCCCATGTATGAAAATGAAAGTGAAAGTGAAGTCGCTCAGTCGTGTCCAACTCTTCGCGACCCCATGGACTGCAGCCTACCAGGTTCCTCTGTCCATGGGATTTTCCAGGCAAGAGTACTGGAGTGGGGTTTTGCAACATATAAGTGTGTCAAATCACCAGACTGTGCACCTTAACCTTGCACAATGTTCTATGTCAACTATGTCTCAATAAACCTGGGAAATAATGGACCTCAGCCATTCTGCCATGTGGATAAACTTGAGAACAGAACTTCTGGCTCAAAGGACAAGAGCTGAGTGTCTTGAGAAGCTCAAATCCTGTCTCTGCCAGAAATGAGGGGGGAGCCTTCTGTGCTGGTTCTCCAAACTACTATCCTGGGGGGTCTTCATAACGCTTTATTATGAACCACAAAGTATTGCTTGAAAGAAAATGAGTTGTGTTGAAAGAACCTCAGTCAATAGGGCTTGGAACGCTTCCTGAGGTCACCTAATAAAATCATTCTACAGGGAGGCAAAGGAATTACACAGTGTAGTCAACACTCCTGAGGCACTCACGTCACAACGCAGGTATTGGATAGTCTTTCAACAACCCCCTTAAAGAACAAGAGTCCACGATAACCACTCAGAGATCACACAACTGCACTTACAAGACAAAGTGAAAAGAAAGAATCATCTGTGTTAGAAAAATAGGTACCTATGGCCTAGAGTACAACTTTCAGCATCAGACTCAAGTTCAAGGAGTTCTGTAATCTTCACTTCCTCACCCTTGACTTCACAGTTCAGTCCAAAAGCCCTTAGTCAGGGCCCAGACAGGCAGCTTCAAGGGCTGGGGCACGTGGTGGTGGAGGGTAGGGTGGTAGGGTGTAGCACAGCATGCCAGCTATGAACAGGACTGAGAGGGGAGGTTGGCCCATGGAGCAGGGGCAGCTGGGAGTTGCCCTGATAACAACCTACTGTAGGGTGTTGGAGCCCCTGCAGGGTGAGGATAGAATAGGGGTTTGGAGCAGCCAGTGTAGGGTTCTGGCACCCAAGCAAAGAGGGGTGGGGTGGTGGGGGGTGGTGCAGGAGCTGAGGAGAGACATTGGTGATAGAAGGAAGATTGGTTACAAACCAGTTCTAGCCTGCAGGGTTGGCTGAATAAATTATAGTCCCTCCATACCACAGGATATCATGCAGTCATTAAAGCCGACATTGTAGAAAAACATTTAATGACATGAAAAGATGCTCATGAAATATGGAGGGGGATAAAGCAAGTTGAAAAAACTATACGTGATGCTCCTAATGATGTCTATTGTGACTCCCTGCTGCTGTGTAAGAATCCAGCCAAACACTTCATGTCCTATGGTTCTGTTCCTGGATTCTGTGGGCCCAGCATGGCCAGGGGGCATAGAGGGTGGGCTCCCCTCTACTCCTGGGCACAGTGGACCCTGGCTGAGATGGTGCACACAGCTCAGGAGGAACTGGAGGATACTTCCAACATGGTGTCTTGACTCACATGCCCAGCACCTGGGCTGGGGTGCCTGAAGGACAGGACAGCTGGGACAGTCAAGCAGAGTGCCTATGCTGGACTTCCCAGCAGGATAACTCAGGTCTCCTAGGCCCTGCATTCTGCTGAACTAGGGACAGAGAACACGGCCTTTTATGACCTAACCCGGAAGTCATAGGGTCACATCCACCTTACTCTATTGGTGGAGCTGGTCACAAAGACCCTCCAAGATGAGGGCACTGACCCCACTTCTCACTGGGAGGAGAGACCACGCCTTGGCAGCCATGGTTAAAAACCACCACATCCTTCCTCAAAATAAGCAGAATGGCCCCTGATGTCAACCACTGATTTCTGAGAGCAGTGAGATCTTAGGTGGGGTTTTCCTTCTTTATGCTTCTGGGTGTTTTTTAAATATTCTACAGTGAAGATGGACTACTCATTAAATAGGAAAAAAGGTGTAAATTTTACCCCAAGGGCTTTCCTTCCCAAAGGCTACTCACCACCGTTTGCATCTCCTGGATGCACAGGTGCCCTCTTTCTGTGGGTCTGCTGGGCCCCTGCACCCATGGAGGAGCCCTTGTTGGGGGAGAGAGAAGGCTTCTCTCTCCTGCAGTGTTCCAGGAACAGCCTCCATGTCTCCTGAGGATCATGGATGAAGACACAAACAGAACAGAGTTTAAGTCAGAGAACAAGGTACCTTGGACAAGTGGTAAGAAGCCTCCATAAAAAGGAACAAAATCATGCCATTTGCAGAGATGGGGATGGACCTAGACTGAAGCTTTTGAACTGTGGTGTTGGAGATGCTGTTGAGAGTCCCTTGGACTACAAGGAGATCCAACCAGTCCATCCTAAAGGAAATCAGTCCTGAATAATCATTGGAAGGACTGATGTGGAAGCTGAAGCTCTAGTACTTTGGCCACCTGATGCAAAGAACTGACTCACTGGAAAAGACCCTGATGCTGGGAAGGATTGAAGGCAGGAGGAGAAGAGGATGACAGAGGCTGAGATGGCTGGATGGCATCCCTGACTCGAAGGACATGAGTCTGAGCAAGCTCTGGGAGAGAGTGAAGGATAGGGAAGCTTGGCGTGCTGCAGTCCATGGGGGGGGTCTCAAAGAGGCGGACACGACTGAGCGACTAAACTGAACTGAGCTGCTGACGGGAAGGCCAGGAAGGTCGCTGCTTCCTCCTGTTTCTGCAGACACTGGATTCGCTGAGAAAGCTGGAGGTTTGTGACACAGGCTCGTCCTCCTGCAGCCTCCAACAGGTGGCCCTTGGCTTACTTGCTCCAGTTCCCTGGGCCCCCAAGGGAATTCCCAGGTGGTGTTAGTGGTTAAAAAACAAAAAAAATCTGCCTGCCAATGCAGGATACAAAAGAGATAAGGCTCCGTCCCTGTGTCAAGAAGATTCCCTAGAGGAGAAAATGGCAATCCATTCCAGTATTCTGGCCTGGAGAATTCCATGGACAGAGGAGCCTGGTGGGTTACAGCCCATGGGGTTGCAAAGGGTTGGACGTGACTGAGCACACACATGCACACGCCTGGGCCCCCAAAGTGCCACGCAGGCACTCACACCTGGCCGCCACTCAGCCAAGAGATGGGTAAAGACTCCAGAAACAGCAGCTTTGCAATCCCAGACTCTCAGCAGTGGGAGGGTCCTCAGAAGGACCCCCACCACTTTTAGGAAAACAGCATGCCTGGCAGCTGCTCATCACATCCCACCTGAATACCTCTGTGAGTGGGGAGCTCAACCCAATGTTAGACAGTTGTCATGAGAGCAATTTTCCCATCCAAAGACAAACGTACCTCCAGGTGGGTCAGATCAGGCCATTCTTTTGGCTGAGGTCCCCAGAGCATCCTTCTACTCCCAGAACATAGCCTGTGGGACTCGCTGTGATGCACAAGGCTTGGCTCCCACAGGACTGCCTAACTCTCCAGCCTCGATTTGTTCCATCAGGGTGTGAACATCGTTTCCCAGCTTCTTGGATGCACCTCTCTGCCTCTTCCCCCAGCTACCCCTTTCCTAAACACCCTCAACAATGACTCTGTATCCTGCTTCTGGTCACCCTTTCCCTGACCCAAAATCAATCCTTCCCATTCTTGACTTTCTTCCATTTCGTAGCCCTTAGCATAATGTGGAATTTCTATATTTGATTATTTTCTGGGGTATCTTCCTTCTCTATTAAGTTGCCAGCTCCTGCAGGGCAGGGGCTGGCTTACTTTGTTCCCTGTTGTAAACGTAGCAGCTGGAAAAGGAGGGGCTGTTCTAATAATCAGTGTGAAAGTGAAGTCGCTCAGTCGTGTCCGACTCTTTGTGACCCTGTGGACTATAGCCAGCCAGGCTCCTCTGTCCATGGGATTTTCCAGGCAAGAGTGCTGGAGTGGATTGCCATTTCCTTCTCTAGGGGATCTTCCCAGCACAGGGATTGAACCCGGGTCTTCTGCATTGCAGGCAGATGCTTTATCCTCTGAGCCACCAGGGAAGCAATAATCAGTGTAATAGGTGCTTAATAAACAGGTGGAGAATGGATGGATGAGGGATGAAAGATGGATGGATGGATGGAAGATAGATGGATAGATGAATGATGGATGGATGGATGGAAAGAAGGAAGATGGACAGATGTAAAATGGATGGAAGGAAGGAAGATGGATGGATGGGCTGTTACTTAATTCACATTCCCATTTAGTGAATACAGACAGACATCACTTTATTGGGCTTTGTTTTATAACACTTCAAAGATATTGCATTTTTTACAAATGGAAGATTCGTGGTAATCCTGCATTGATGAAATCTATCAGCACCATTTTTACAACAGCATTTTCTCACCTCATGTCTCTGTGTCACACTTTGGTGATACTCATAACAGTTCACAGTGTTCATTATTATTATATTTTTATGGTGACCTGTGATTAGTGATCTTTGATGTTACTACTGCCAGTCACTGAACGCACACATGATGGTTAGCAGTTTTTAGCAATAGAGCGTTTTGTAATTAAGGTATGTACATTTTTCAGACATAATTCTATTGCACACTTAATGACTACAGTAGAGTGTAATCATAACTTTTATATGCACTGGGAAAAAATTGATGGACTCGTTGCATTGTGATACTCACTTTACTGCCGTGGTCTGGAACTGGATCTGCAGTATCTCCAAGGTATGCCTCTGTTTCTGTCTTCCAGAGACAAAATTCTAATCCTGTTGATGGGAAAAATGGAAACAGTGACAGACTTTAATTTCCTGGGCTCCAAAATCACTGTGGACGGTGACTACAGCCATGAAATTAAGACGTTTGCTCCTTGGAAGAAAAGACAAAACTAGACAGCATATTAAAAAAGCATAGACATTACTTCCCTGACAAAGGTCCATACACTCAAAGCTATGGTTTTTCCAGTAGTCATCTATGGATATGAGAGCTGGAGTGCTGAGTGCTGAAGAATTGATGCTTTTGATCTATAGTGTTGGAGAAGACTCTTGACAGTCCCTTGGACAGCAAGGAGATCAAATGGGTCAATCCTAAAGGAAATCAACTCTGAATATTCATTGGAAGAAGTGATTCTGAAGCTGAAGCTCCAACACTTTGACCATCTGATGGAAAGAACCAACCTTGGTGCTGGGAAAGACCGAGAGCAAGAGGAAAAGGGTGACAGAGGATGAGACAGTCGGCATCACGGACTCAGTGGACACACGTCTGAGCAAACTCCAGGAGGCAGCGAAGGACAGGGAATCCTGGGGCGCTGCATGGGGTTGCAGAGTCAGACACGACACTGATGGGAACTGTTAGCACATGAATGTGGTTTGCCTTGCTCAGGACCACATTTCAAGTATCGGAAGATTCCCAGGCACCAAACTATGAGTTCCTGCCTAGTTACAGTGACCTTTGCTGCCTCTGATCATCCCTGTTGCCCTGTCCCCTCAGCCCCCTGTGCAGGCCACTGTGCAGGGCTGCCGACTTTCCCTGACTGCTGTCCCTAAAAATAGGAATGTCCTCTAAATCTGCCTTATCCACTATCTATGGAGAAAGACACAGGTTTTTATTTTCAATTTGTCATAAACCTGTACTTTTGTGAAATATGGTAAAAATGAACTAGAAAAATGAAGTGAGGAAAAGACACAAAATAAGAGCCCCCAATTTTTTATTAGATTCAACAGACATAAAGTCACTCTGAAAAGTGCTGCACAGACTCTAAACAGTCACTCTGAATGTCCATGCTTATCTTGTCCAAACTGACAACAAGTGAGGGACCGCCTTGGAGCAGCTGTGTGAATTCTGAGATGAGAGAGCAGGTGTGGGGCCAGCTGTCTGTGGCCCCCCAGCGTGAGGCAGGGAGGCCCCCAGGCAGTGCCCCACCTACTTCCCCCGAGCCCAGAGAGCCTGATCTAGACAGCCCACCTGCCCCTAGGCTGGCCCAGCTCCTTCCTCTTGCCGAGGGCCAGAATCCAGGCAAAATACCTGCCTTCAGCAAGCTGGTATTCAATGTGGGGGAGGCAGAAAAGAGTTAATAACTAGATACAGGGGTGTTGATGCTGAAAGTTGGACTCTGTGCACCGAAGCCAGATTGAATCTCAGAGACAAGAGTTTCGGGGGAAGTAGAAAAGAATGGCCTTATTGCTTTGCCAGGCAAAGGGGGCCACAGCTGGTTCCTGCCCAGAAAACCTCTGTCCCCACCCAGGGGAGTTTGGCACAGTTTTATAGCAATAGTTCAAGGGCAAGTTTGCTGAAAAGGATCAGGGTGCGTGCAGGGCCTGCACTCCTTTAATCTGGCCCCAGGTGGTCTCCTGATGGGCTTCTGTGGTTTTTGAGATTATCGAACTGTGACTTTCTCTCTGGAATGAAGAGTGCTTCATCAAGTAGTTAACATCTTCCACTCGATGGGAGTTTAGTTCCGCAGAACGTCTCAAAGATACTGCTGTGTGCACCCCTGGAGGGGAGCCAGGACCAGCCCCGAGGCTGCACCATTCTTTCTTGACTGCTCCTCCCTTGTCTGTGCATCCTCTCCCTTCCCTGACTGGCAAATGCTTGAATCTGCCCTTTGGAACCCAGGGAAGGTCATGGAGACTGAAGTCTACTTCCTACAAACAAGAAATGGGAGACATAGAAGGGCCTCTATCCCCAGGAGCCCCACAGGGTCCTGCTCAGTTTCAGAGTCAGGTAGTGTATGTGAGAGGGCAGGACCACAGGAAGGTGATCAGGAAGGGCTGATGGAGATCACAGTGACCTGAATGCAAGCAGGAGGGTGCCATGCCGACTCCAGACAGAGCATCCCAGGCAGTGGGAAGAGCAGATGCAGAGGGCTGAGATGAGTGTTCAAGAAACACATCTTCCAGGAGGAGAAAGGAGGATGGGCGGACAGAGGGAGGCCCAGCACTGCCAGTTCACCATAGCTGAAAGCCTTTGGCTGTGAACCTGAGGGTGAGAAGCAACCATACCTTGCCCTTCAGTCCCATGTGGGGCTGTATGGGATTAAGGCTGGCAGTCTCTCTCTCTCTCTCTCTCTTTCTTTCTCTCTCTCTCTCTTTCTTTCTCTCTCTCTCTCTGATGGCTTCTACATGTGTTACCTTGAACTTGATGCTGACTACAACAGCCTGTTTGTGGCCAATCAAACATACATTCCACATCTGCTTTAATTATTAAAGAGAAGGGCGCACTTACCAGAAGCAAGGAGTGTCTATGTTAAAAATAAAGACTTAATGCCTCTTTCTCAGATAACAATGCTAGTTACTCATTTGATGGTCAGACTCCCTTCCCCAGTGCCAAGGCCATACTGATGACCTGGGTATGTGGGGATCTGGTTTTCTGAAACCAGAAGGAAGGTCTCCCTGACTTGATGTTCTCTGTTCTGACAAGACAGAAATCTATGCTGAAAACTCTGCTTCTCCAGAGCAGATTCTCAGAGTAATCTGAGAGACTGGCTTCTGGGCTCAGTTTGGCTCAGGTAAACTCATTCCTATTATTATTGGTTATTTATTGATGATTTTCACCAACAGCAGGAACAAGTCAGATCTTTGTACCCCATAGAGGGCAGCTTCATGTGTCCCCACTTCAGCTGTATTGTTGGCACACCCAACACAAGAGTGTAGAGCAGGTATTAAAGTAAAGAAAGGAAATATCCTTCTTTTAAGGAGAATATAAGGAGATAAGGAGAGCCACCAGGAGCAGAGGGAAAGCTTCCAGAAGTTTTACTGGGGTTCATGCTTTGGAAATGGACCACTGAATGTTTTGAAGCGCTTCCCTGGTGGCTCAGCTGTAATGAGGGAGACCTGTAATGCAGGAAACCTGGGTTTGATCCCTGGGTTGGAAAGATCCTCTGGAGAAGGGAACGGCTACCCACTCCAATATTCTGGCCTGGAGAATTCCATAGATTGTATAGTCCATGGGATCACAAAGAGTTGGACACGATTGAGCGACTTTCACTTCACACTCACTGAGGTTTTGTATCACACTCAGGAAGCCAGGGCCCCATGCGGCATCTGAAAGAGAAAGAAATAAGAAGAGAACCATAATAGCCTCCGCTAATAAAAAAAAACAATGCCTCCCAGAGTTACTCTGGAGAAAATGAGGAATTGGAGGGCATTTAGCCCTTACAGAGTGAAATGTTCTGTTAAATTACTAAAAGGAGAGATTCCGGTTCCTTTGAACCTGAAAGATACAGTAATCACTGAACCAGAACGCTCAGCAGGAGATGTTTTATGGGACCTAATTAAAGCCAAGAGGGAGGAGCAAGTCATGAGAATTGGGTAAGAGGATCCATCACAGGGCTCGGTGAACAGAGCTTGGGCACAGCCACCAAGGTGGTCTCCAGGGATGGGTGTGACCCACCCGTACAGAAGCCAAACGGTAAGGACCAGGGCTGGGGCTGCTCGCAGTCCCAGAACGAGGCCAGGCTCTGAAGTGGTGCAGTGTGCATGAGTGTCCCCTTCAGAGCTCTGCTTGAGGGCAGGTCGTTTGTTCACACACAGGGATCCACAGAGACACNAATGAGGAATTGGAGGGCATTTAGCCCTTACAGAGTGAAATGTTCTGTTAAATTACTAAAAGGAGAGATTCCGGTTCCTTTGAACCTGAAAGATACAGTAATCACTGAACCAGAACGCTCAGCAGGAGATGTTTTATGGGACCTAATTAAAGCCAAGAGGGAGGAGCAAGTCATGAGAATTGGGTAAGAGGATCCATCACAGGGCTCGGTGAACAGAGCTTGGGCACAGCCACCAAGGTGGTCTCCAGGGATGGGTGTGACCCACCCGTACAGAAGCCAAACGGTAAGGACCAGGGCTGGGGCTGCTCGCAGTCCCAGAACGAGGCCAGGCTCTGAAGTGGTGCAGTGTGCATGAGTGTCCCCTTCAGAGCTCTGCTTGAGGGCAGGTCGTTTGTTCACACACAGGGATCCACAGAGACACGTGCACACAGACAGGCACAGGCACACAAACACATTCATAATACACACATGTGCAGGAGTATGTGCATATCCATGACTTCCCTGGCGTCTCAGTTGGTAAAGAACTCACCTGCCAATGCAGGAGATGCAAGAAACACACGTTCGATTCCTGGGTCAGGAAGATCCCCTGGAGAAGGAAATGGCAACCCACTCCAGTATTCTTGCCTGGNGCCCATCTCTGTGGCCTCTGACAGACCTTTAACCTTATCAGCCTGCAAATGAGCAATATCAGGTTGGAGGCTTTGGACTTGTCATAGGAGATGCTCAGCAACCAGAGGCCTCTCCCGAGGCTGCCGCCAAGACCTCTAGGGGAAGAGGGATTGGGGAAGTGGGGAGCCTGGGTGCCACGGAAGGGGGTGAACCCCCCAAAAGCACAGCTTGAACCTGCTTCCTTCTTGTTCTGAAACCCAGTGTGGACCTCCCTAACCACCGCTGCTCTTGTTGAAGCCCAGGGGGCACATCCAGGCTCACGGAAGGGGAAGGGCAAGTGGGGAGCCAAAGAGCTGACGTTTCCTCCACGTGGGTGGGGCAGAGGTCCCAACACTCCGCCAGGGACCCCAGGCCCCATAGGGGCTAACTCAGCACAAGCAAAGACAGGCTCAGTCCCACAAGTCCTGGAAAGTGATGAGCGGGGGAAGGAGCCTCTAATAGTTCAACAACTCAGACATCGTCCTGGCAGAGCCACCTGGAGACCCAGGACAGGGACCCCGGGGACCATGGTGGTGAGATCTGTGACCCCGCTGCAGGGTCTCAGAGACAACAAGAAGGCAGTGCTTAGAGAGCAGGGATCCAGCTGACTGGAGGGGCGTCTCAGGTCAGGAAGGTGCAGGGAGAACCAACTTTGAGGGTCAACTAACAAGGGTCCATTTCCTGATAGCTGCCGCTAATTAGGACCTGACTAGCAGAGGCAGTTACCCCAGGCTCTCCCCCTGGTCACAGGTTTACCTGCCCACCTGAGCATCAGCCGGGATCTCAACTCTGACCAGAAACCTCAGCCTCTCCCAGTAGATGAATGCCTGTGTTACATTCGCAGGATGATGTGGGGGAGGCCGGAAAGGCCTTCCCTGTTGACAAGTGGGTAAAACCCAAACAAAAGGCTTCAGAAGGCTGGATGGGAGCACCGATGACCAGGGGGAGATGGAAGCCAGGGACAGAAAGGTCCCCCCAGGCTTGGCCTTGTCCTAAGAAACACAGAGTCCTGGGAGAAACTCAAGGAACCAGAGTGGAGTNAAAACCCAAACAAAAGGCTTCAGAAGGCTGGATGGGAGCACCGATGACCAGGGGGAGATGGAAGCCAGGGACAGAAAGGTCCCCCCAGGCTTGGCCTTGTCCTAAGAAACACAGAGTCCTGGGAGAAACTCAAGGAACCAGAGTGGAGTCAGAAGGGACCCTACATCCCTTGCTGAGGGCACAACAGGTAGCTGTGGGTGGACAGGGAGCCAGGGCATCTCAGGGGGCTCTGTCAAGCCCTGCCCCGAGCTCTGTTTCTAACTGCCCAGAGCCAGGCCTGGGTACAAGGCCCTGGTTCCCCAGAGCCTTAGAGACATGGATCTCTCTGCCAACGCCTGGGCCCTGCCAAGCCATGTGGTTGGAAAGACCAGCTATGGCTCTGCATGACGTGGCCAGCAGCAGCTGGAAGCCCCTGACTGCATCCCTTCAAATCATGTGAGATCCTGATTTCCCAAGTCCTGACCACAGACAGCCAACTTCTTGGGGGGTCCTGACAACTCTCAGAGTCATGCCCTTGAGCTCAGGACCTGAAGAACCAGGCAGAGGGCACTGTCCCCGACAGGTGGCTGCAGTCTCTCCACGTGTCTCATCACTGATGGCGGACACAGGCTACACCGCCAGTGCACACCAAGGAAGAGCCCTGCTGTGCTGTTGAGAGGAATCAGACACACACGACCACAGGCTCATTTACAGGAAATACCCAGAATCAGTAAATCCACAGAATCAGAAAGCTGCTTAGTCGTTGACGAGAGTGCGGGTGAGGTGGGAGAGGGTAAGGGGAGACTGCTACACGCTGCAAGGTTTCCTTTAGGGATGATGAGCTGCTTTGGCACTGGCTATGGTCTATAACATTGTGAATGTATCAACCAGCACAGAAGAATTTGCTTTGAAATGGTTAATTACATGTTATGGCAATTTTACTTCAGTGGGAAAGTGGAGGAGGAAGAGAGAAGGAAGAGAGAGAGAGAAAGACAGGGAGGGAAGAGGGAGGGAAGACCAAAGTGGGTGTGATAAACACTCAACAGAAGACACCAGAAAGACAGGTATAAACTCAGACAGCCCCAGAAACAGGATTGCATAGTCCCCTGCCCAAGGACCTCATCACCTGAGGACAGGTGGCTTGGGCAGCCAAATTTCCCCAGAGATACAAGCATGTGCTAGTCAAGTCCCAAGCCCCCAGCCAGCAGCCCAGTTGGGAAGGGCACCTGAGGCTGGCTTACAGCGGGCTAGGTGCCATGGGGCACCCCTTCCTAAACCTAGATGAGAACATCCGGTGACTGGCCTGCCTGCACTCTGACCTCAATTGCGGCCTCTCTGCTGACAGTGTGTTTCACCACAGATTTTACCTCGGTTAGAAATGAACCCTCCTATAATGCTTAAAAACACACCTGCACAGGGCTCAAGGTCCCCTCTGCTGTCTCCAGAGTGCAGTGGAAAGAGATCTGAGCTATGAAAGTGAAGCCCAGCTCCCCGTCCTGACCCCTCTCCAGGCAAGAGCCTGATTTTGGAAAGATCCTCCCAGTCGCAAGGAATAACAGTGGCTCTAGGAGTCCCTGGAGTCCTCCCTCGGGCACCCCCTCCCAGAGCATCAACCTAGAAGCAACTCCGAGAGACGCTGGAACAAGGGACCACTGGTCCTGCTATACATGTGAGGATGTGCTGATGCTGAAATCAAGTTTCAAGAAACAATTACAGCCTGTGCTGGACAGAAAGCATAACACGATGGAACCCTTTAAAAATGGAAGATGTTGCTGCACCAAGGGAATTACAAGCCAGCAGAGACTAATTGGCAAGGGGCTCCAGAGGGACTGTGATTACTCTGGGAGCCTGGTGGAGCGCACAGACACCATCAGTGAGGTCCATGTGCTGGCTACACCATTGTTTGAAAAGATCCCTCCCCACCCAAGGGAAGGGGAATAAACCCAACTCTGTTCTCCTCGGCCTTCTGACCACCTCCCTTTACACTAAAACTCTGGAGGAAATGTATTCCTGGTAGTTAGACCAGGCAAGTCCATGGGAGAGGGTAGTAAGTTCAAAGGTGACCCCCAAAAAGATATGTCCACTTTTGAGGCTCTCAGAACCTGTGAGTGTTAATTTTGGGGGGCGGAAAAGGTCTTTGTAAATGTGATCTGAAGTTAAGGATCTCCACGTGAGGTCATCCTGGATTCTCCAGGGAGACTCTGAATCTGATGACAAGTGTTCTTATAAGAGACACAAGGAGGAAAGCAGAAGGACACCTGAATACTGAGGCAAAGATCCACGAGAGGCTCGTGGGACTCTGCTCAGTGTTATGTGGCAGCCTGGATGGGAGGGGCTTGGGCAAGAATGGATACATGCTTATGTATGGCTGAGTTCCTTTGCTGTTCACCTGAAACCATCATATTGTTAATCAACTATGGTGGTGGTGGTTTAGTTGCTAAGTCATGTCCAAGTCTTGCGACCCCATGGACCAGGCTCCTCTGTCCATGGGATTCTCAAGGCAAGAATACTGGAGTGATTGCCATTTCCTTCTCCAGGGGATCTTCCCATCCCCAGGAATAGAACCCGAGTCTCCACATTGCAGGCAGATTCTTTACTGACACAGCCACCAGGGAAGCCCTAATCTGCTATTAGTTCAGTTCAGTTGCTCAGTCGTGTCCGACTCTTTGTGACCCCATGGACTGCAACACGCCAGGCTTCCCTCTTCATCACCAACTCCTGGAGCTTGCTTAAACTCCTGTCTATCAAGTAGATGATGCCATCCAACCATCTCATCCTCTGTTGTCCCCTTCTTCTCCTGCCTTCAATCTTTCCCAGCATCAGGGTCTTTTCCAATGAGTCAGTTCTTCACATCAGGGGGCCAAAGTATTGGAGCTTCAGCTTCAGCATCAGTACTTCCAAAGAATATTCAGGGCTTTAGGATTTCCTTTAGTATTGACTGGTTTGATCTCCTTGCTGTCCAAGGGACTCTCAAGACTCTTCTCCAAAAGCACAGTTCAAAAGCATCAATTCTTTGGCATTCAGCTTTCTTTATAGTTCAACTCTCACATCCATACATGAGTAGTGGATAAACCATAGCTTTGAGTAGACTGACCTTTGTTGGCAAGGTAATGTCTCTGCTTTTTAATATACTGTCTGGGTTTGTCATAACTTTTCTTCCAAGGAGTAAGCGTCTTTTAATTTCATGGCTGCAGTCACCATCTGCAGTGATTTTAGAGCCAAAAAATAAAAAATAAAGTCTCTGTTTCCATTGTTTCCCCATCTATTTGCCATGAAGTGATAGCCCTAATAGAAAATGAAAAGTTTAAAACATAAAGGATCCATGTGATGCTGCCATGAGGCTGACTGGCAGTCACCAGAGGCTGGATGAGGCAGGATGGATCCACCTTCGCAGAGCCTCCAGGGAGACCACAGCCCTGCTGATACCTTGATACAGGACATCTGCCTCCAGAGCTGTGGCAGAATCAACTTCCTCTTCTTTGTGGTCATTTGCTATAATGGCCACAGGAAACTACTGCCTGGAGCCTAACCCTGTGAGCCTGACTCTCCCAAGGTCTGTGCCTGGCCTTCACCTGCTCAGGCCACCCCTGTGGCTCTCCATCAGCCCCACCGTAAGGTCAAACTCCTTCGAGGTGTCCAGCAATGTCTGTGGTCAGGCCCCACGTGCCACTGTGGGGGAGTCAGCCCACCCCAGCTTCAAGCAGCCTCAATGCACCCTGATAAGCTGGGCTGCTAGAAGCGGGGCACAGACTAGGTCCCTTATGAGATGCACCAGGATTTTTAAAAAATATTCACTTATTTATTTGGCTGTGCCAGGTCTTAGTTGCTACATGGAAAATCTCATTCCATGCCCATGGTTGGAACCTGGGTCCCCCACACTGGGAAAGCAGACTCCCAGCCACTGGACCACCAGAGAAGTCCCACTCCTAGATTTGTGAACACTAAGCGCAGGCAGCCGTGACCATCGTACTAGGCGCGGCTGAGAGGAGCTACCCCACGTCCGAGGTCAGGGGCAGAAGCCGGGAGGACCCCATGCCCGAAGGGCGGTGGCCGAGAGGAGCTACCCCACATCCGAGGTCAAGGGCAGAAGCCGGGAGGACCCCATGCCGGGTGGTGTCCAAGAGGAGTTACCCCACATCCGAGGTCAGGGGCAGAAGCCGAGAAGACCCCATGCCCGAAGGGTGGCAGCCAAGAGGAGCTACCCCATGTCTGAGGTCAGGGACAGCGGCCTAGAGTGCCAGGCTCCGACGGTGCAGGAACTGCCGGGCAGAGCCACCCCTGGCCCGAGGCCAAGAGGAGCAACCCCACGTTCAAGGAGCGGTGGCTGTGCAGGTGCAGGAGGACCTAGAGGAGCCATCCCACATTGAAGGTCAGGAAGGGAGGCGGTGAGGAGATACCCCTCATCCAAGGTAAGGAGCAGCTGCGCTTTGCTGGAGCAGCTGTGAAGAGATACCCCACGCCCAAGGTAAGAGAAACCCAAGTAAGATGGTAGGTGTTGCAAGAGGGCATCAGAGGGCAGACACACTGAAACCATAATCACAGAAAACTAGTCAATCTAATCACACTAGGACCACAGCCTTGTCTAACCCAATGAAACCAAGCCATGCCCGTGGGGCAACCCAAGATGGACAAGTCATGGTGGAGAGGTCTGACAGAATGTGGTCCACTGGAGAAGGGAATGGCAAACCACTTCAGTATTCTTGCCTTGAGAACCCCATGAACAGTATGAAAAGGCAAAATGATAGGATACTGAAAGAGGTACTCCCCAGCTCAGTAGGTGCCCAATATACTACTGGAAGTCAGTGGAGAAATAACTCCAGAAAGGATGAAGGGATGAAGCCAAAGCAAAAACAATACCCAGCTGTGGATGTGACTGGTGATAGAAGCAAGGTCCGATGCTGTAAAGAGCAATATTGAATAGGAACCTGGAATGTCAGGTCATGTATCGAGGCAATTTGAAAGTGGTCAAACAAGAGATGGCAAGAGTGAACGTCAACATTCTAGGAATCAGCGAACTAAAATGGACTGGAATGGGNCGATCAGAACCCCAGCTGCAAGGAATTCTGGGAAATGTAGGTTTCAGGTTTCTAGCCTTTTTGTAGGGAGGCCTACTGTAAGCAAGTGAAAGAGAACGTGGAGGCTCATCATCTGTGTTCATTTCCTATTGCTGCTGTAGCAAATTACAGCCAAACAACATACATTTATTATCATACAATTCTGGAGGTCGGAAGTCTGATGTGGGTTTTCTAGGGATAAGATGAAAGCATCAGTAGAGCTGTGTTTCTTCTGGAGGCTCTGGGATAATCCATCCATTCCTTGCCATTCTCAGCTTCTAGAGGCTGACCACCTGGTGGCTCAGTGATAAAGAATCTGCCTTCCAATGCAGAAGATGTGGATTTGATCCCTGGGATCCCTGGGTCGGGAAGAGGCCCTGGAAAAGGAAATTGCACCCCACTCCAGTATGTTTGCCTGGGAAATCCTGTGGACAGTGGAGCCTGGTGTGTTGCAGTCAATGGGGTCACAAAGACTTGGACGTGATTTCACAAGTAAACAACAGCAAGAGGCTGCCCTTACATCTTGGCTCGTGGCCTTTTCACGCCATTATCTGCTTTCATCATCACCTTCTCAGTCTCTAACCTGCATGTATCCTTCTTACAAGGACTCTTGTGAGTACACTGGGCCCACCAGATAATCCAGGATAATCTATTTTAAGAGTCTTAATTTAGTCACATCTGCAAAACCGCTTTTTCCATATAAGGTAACATATTCATAGGAATTAGAATGTCACCATCTTCTGGAGGGGAGAGAATTATTCAGCCTAATTATCCAAATTAGTGAGGAAGGCAAATTATGTTTATTAAGCATCTGCTATTTCCAGGAATGTTATGTATTGTACATTATCTCATCAAACATTCACAACAACCCTCAAGGTAGGCACTATTATTCCCACTACAGATGAGAAAATGATATTAATAGAATTTCAGGAACTGACCCACCATTTAGTTATAAAAGGAAGTGAGCTATGAAAAGACATTGAGGAATTCCAAGTGAATATTACTAATTGAGAGAAGCCAGTCTGAAAATGCTGCATCTTATATGATTTCAAGTATATGACATTCTGGAAAAGACAAAATTATGGAGACAATAAAAAGATCAGTAGTTGCCTGGAGTTAGAGGAAGAAATGGATGAATACGCAGAGCACAGATCATTTTTGGGGCAGTGAAACTATTCTGTATGATACTATAATGGTAGATTCATGTCATGATACATGTGGAGAAGCCCATAGAACTGTACTATGCCACGAGTGGACTCTATTTACATGATAAATTCATTAATAATAATTTATCAGTGTTGATTCATCAACTGTAACAAATATACCAGACTAATGCAAAAATGTTAATAATTTGGGACACTTTGGAACTGGGGAGGGAGTATATGAGAACTGTGTCTTCTGTTCAATTTTTGTGTAAACCTAAATTGCTCTAAGAAGTCAAACCTATTAATTAAATTAACAACAACAAAAATTAGCCCAGCTGGTATGTGGTAGAGCTAGTAGTTAGTCTCAGAAATGTTTGGTTCTAAGAATGCATGTGATTCAAGTGATCCTGCGAATTCTGGAGGTTGTGGTGCCCTCAGAATTTCATAACTGGAGAATCTAGAGGCTGACAGTGACGCTGTCACCACAGGAGTCACAGTGTGCTTCTCCCTTTGTCTCTAGAGGTTCTCCTTAAGTACACACTGCTGATAGTTTTGACAGTATTGAGAACGTCAGTGGGGTTTAGTGTGTTTACTGCCTGGTCTGGAGTTACTGATCAGTTCAGTCCAGTCATTCAGTTGTGTCCGACTCTTTGCGAACCTATGAATCGCAGCACACCAGGCCTCCCTGTCCATCACCATCTCCTGGAGTTCACTCAGACTCACGTCCATTGAGTCCATGATGCCATCCAGCCATCTCACCCTCAGTCATCCCCTTCTCCTCCTTCCCCCAATCCCTCCCAGTATCAGAGTCTTTCCCAATGAGTCAACTCTTCGCATGAGGTGGCCAAAGTACTGGAGTTTCAGCTTTAGCATAATTCCCTCCAAAGAAATCCCAGGGTTGATCTCCTTCAGAATGGACTGGTTGGATCTCCTTGCAGTCCAAGGGACTCTCAAGAGTCTTCTCCAACACCACAGTTCAAAAGCATCAATTCTTTGGCACTCAGCCTTCTTCACAGTCCAACTCTCACATCCATACATGACCACTGGAAAAACCATAGCCTTGACTAGATGACCTTAGTCGGCAAAGTAATGTCTCTGCTTTTGAATATACTATCCAGGTTGGTCATAACTTTTCTTCCAAGGAGTAAGCGTCTTTTAATTTCATGGCTGCAATCACCATCTGCAGTGATTTTGGAGCCCCCAAAAATAAAGTCTGACACTGTTTCCACCGTTTCCCCATCTATTTGCCATGAAGTGATGGGACCGGATGCCATCATCTTCGTTTTCTGAATGTTGAGCTTTAAGCCAGCTTTTTCGCTCTCCTCTTTAGGGGACTGTTAATTCCATCGTCTTTAAGCAGTCAGTTACGGGTTTCTCATGGCTGTCATACACCATCTACCCATGAACTCTGCTTCTTCCAGAGGTGAAGGAAGTGCTTTCCGCATAGACTGGTCCTACTTGCCTGATGACATCTTAACAACGAAAAAGCACTGTTTAAATCTGAACTTTGGGGGAAACATTCGTTGTAAGGATAAAAGTTTGGCCAGTGTTTAAGAACTACCCTTTTCACTATTCACTCTTCCCCTTCTCTTTGAGAGGAGGGAATGGTGTTGATTCACTGAAGCGCTTGAAACTCTAGTTTTTCTGCCCTTTGTATAACCCATGCCCTTTGTATTTATGTTTTCAGTGAGATTCTTTTATCAAAAGTCTTAACTACGAATTCTCTTCCTTCCTTTGCGTGTGTCTGCGTGCTAAGTTGCCTCAGTCATATCAGACTCTTTGTGACTCCATGGACTTGAACCTGCCAGGCTCCTCTGTCCATGGGATTCTCCAGGCAAGAATACAGGAGTGGGTTGCTATGACCTCCTTCAGGGGCTCATCCTGACTCAGGGATTGAACCCGTGTCTCCTACATCTCCTGCATTGGCAGGCGAGTTCTTTACCAGCTGAGCCACCTGGGAAGTCCTCTATCCCTTCATCTTGTGCCAAGTGAAGTATATATTTTGGTAGAGCATATAGATTAGAAAATATAGGTGAATAAAAAGACAATAAAACCACAGAACTGTTCTCTCTAGTTATAGTTAGAGATAACTACTGTCAACTCAAGTGTATATCCTTTTATATCACAATTAGGTTTATCTCATAAACTAACTCTGAAGATAAACTGTCCAGGGACCCAGGATCCCCTGATTTTGTTGTTCCCTTATTCTGTATGCAGATTTCCAACTAAGTCTATGAAGGATACCTGATCTCAAACCGTAATATTTATTCCAGCCTGCAGCAGTGGGGAAGGGGATGGGGTGAAGAAAACACACCACTCCCTTTAGCGGCACTTAAGAATCTGCCTACAATGCAGGAGCAGCAGGAGATGTGGGTTCAATCCCTCAGTTAGGAAGATCCCTGGGAGGAGGGCATGGCAACCCATTCCAGTATTCTTGCCTGGAGAATCCCATGGATAGAGGAGCCTGGCGGTCTACAGTCCATAGGGTCACAAAGAGTCGGACGTGACTGAAGCGACCTAGAACACACACACACCCTACTGATCACAATTTAGTCACATTAGCTACAAGGGAGGTGGGGAAATATTTTCTTTATGTGGCTCTTAGCCCAATTAGCCATCAGAGATAGTATTAACTAAGAAGGAAAGAGAAAATAGATTCTGGTGGATGACAATTTTTGCCAAACACTCATTTATGAAAAAACAAACAAAAAATAGAATCATAACATTAAAAAAAATTAAATTGAATTATTTTTGGCTGTGCTGCATCTCTGTTGCTACTCTGGCTTTCCTCTAGTTGATGAGAGTGGCAGCTACTCTCTCATTGCGGTACACGGGCTTCTCCTCTTGTGGAACACGGGCTTTAGAGCCCAGGGTCAACAGTTGTGCAAAAGCATAGTTGCTCTGTGGCATGTGGGAATCTTCCCAGACCAGGGATCAAACCCATGTCTCCTGCATTGGCAGGTGGAGGATCATGTTTTTACTATATTCCTAACATCATTTTTTCCTTATCACAGTATAGTGTTCATGTCTTCCAGAGTTCTATGTATGTATATATGCATGTGTGTACATGCTAAGTCTCTTCATCCGTGTGCAACTCTATGCAACCCTATGGACAGTAGTCTGCCCCCAATGGGATTCTCCAAGCAAGAATACTGGAGTGGGTTGCCATGCCCTTCTCCCGGGGATCTTCCAGACCCAGGGATTGAACCTGTCTCTCATATATACCTCTAAATGTTTTTTAAATGAAATTATGTTACTATTTTTGAGAATACATTCCTAAGAGTAGACTTTCTGAGTCAGATAGAAGGTGCATTGTAAACATCTTTCATGTACATTTTTAGAAAAGGTTGGTGGCTGGAGCCGGCATGTAGCAACTCCTGAGTGACAATTGTCTGCATTTCTTTCCAACTTCCTGTTCGTTGATATCATGTTGGTATCTTGAAATTAGCCACAGTGGGAGCATTTACACCATGGAAAATAGCAAGTTCTGCAAATCAGAGCCTTTTTTTTTTCTTTTGGACAGCCGATTTTAAACATTTACTAACACACAACTAGAGAGTAGGTATACAAATCTTCAGTCCTCACAATTTATAAGGATCCATTAACACCTCAAAATTCAAACTAGTGCTTAAACAGTAATTATTCTAACTGTAGTATGTATATTCTAATATTGATAATTCAGGATATCTGTTGCTATCTCTAGCTTTTCTTTTTATAAGTTGTTTAGAGAGCAAAAACAATTTGGGGTATACTTGGGTAAATTTTTTTTTTTTTTTTGTATTTATTTATTTTTTTACACGAACTCCCAAATTGAACCATATCGGTATGGTCCATTAAGGGCAACCAAGTTTTGCAGAGACTTGGCATGATTGTGTGATAACTCCAAAAAGTGTCTGTACTTTAGAAAGTTGTTATTTCTAAAACCCTTTTAAATAATTGCTTTGGCACACATTGTCNTTTTTTTTTTTTTTTTGTATTTATTTATTTTTTTACACGAACTCCCAAATTGAACCATATCGGTATGGTCCATTAAGGGCAACCAAGTTTTGCAGAGACTTGGCATGATTGTGTGATAACTCCAAAAAGTGTCTGTACTTTAGAAAGTTGTTATTTCTAAAACCCTTTTAAATAATTGCTTTGGCACACATTGTCAATTTGTAAAGAACATCAAACTTGGTGACTCATAGAGAGAAAAAGAGGAGAAAGTGATTGGAATTCCAGGAGGGCATTATCTAACTTTCCATGGCCCTCCCCTCCCCTCTATTTAAGCCCACAGCTGAGGTTCATCCAGACCTTGACCCCTGCCCCACCTGAGTAGATGGCAAGCCACTCTACTAATGAGGTTATATAACGTATGTTGCAGTGGAATAAAAGTTTGAGTCACTGGGTAATCTAGTCCTAAGAAGCTACTAGAATTTTATGAGAAGTTATAGATGAAGGGGAGGCAGCCTAGCATAATGAAAACAGTACTAATTTGAGAGTCAAGGTCTCCAGGATTCTAGGCCCCGCTCTGCCACTGGGCCATGCAGAGACTGATGACTTTCTCTATCATGTTTCTGCTCCACAGATTTCATTTACTGATCTAGCCAACTAGATTGGTGCTTCGTTTTTCCTCACCACTCGTACATGTTTCCTGTGCTCCTGTGCTTAGTCGCTCATTGGTGTCCGACTCTTTGTGACCCTATGGACTGTGGCCTGCCAGGCTCTTCTGTCCATGGGAATTCTCCAGGCACAAATACTGGAGTGGGTTGCCATGCCCTCCTCCAGGGGNAAAGCAGAGACATTACTTTGCCAACAAAGGTCCATGTAGTCAAAGCTATGATTTTTCCAGTAGTCATGTACAGATGTGAGAGTTGGACCTTAAAGAAGGCTGAGTGCCAAAGAATTGATGCCTTCGAACTGGTGCTGGAAAACACTCTTCAGAGTCCCTTGGACAGCAAGAAGATCAAACTAGTCAATCCAAAAGGAAATCAACCCTGAATATTAATTAGAAGAACTGATGCTGAAGCTGAAGCTCCAATACTTTGGATACCTAATGAGAAGAGCCAACTCGTTAGAAAAGACCCTGATGGTGGAAAAGATTGAAGGCACAAGGAGAAGGGGGCAGCAGAGAATGAGATGGTCATATAGCATCACCGACTCAATGGACTTGAATGTGAGCAAACTCTTGAACATAGATACTGGAATGCAAAAGTAGGAAGTCAAGAGATACTTGCCTGGAGTAACAGGCAAGTTTGGCCTTGGGGTACAAAATGACACAGGGCAAAGGCTAACTAGTTTTGCAAAGAAAACACACTGATCATAGCAAACACTCTTCCAGCACAAGAGACTACTCTACACATGGACATCACCAGACGGTCAACACTGAAATCAGATCAATTATATTCTTTGCAGCTGAAGATGGAGAAGCTCTATACAGTCAGCAAAAACAAGACCAGGAACTGACTGTGGCTCAGATCATGAACTCCTTATTGCCAAATTCAAAATTAAATTGAAGAAAGTAGGGAAAACCACTAGACCATTCAGGTATGACCTAAGTCAAATCCCTTAACAATCATACAGTGGAAGTGACAAACAGATTCAAGGGATTAGATCTGATAGAGTGCCTGAAGAACTGTGGATGGAGGTTCATGACATTGTACAGGAGACAGTGATTAAGACCATCCCCAAGGGGAAAAAAAAGGCAAAATAGTTGTCTGGGGAGGCCTTACAAATAGCTGAGAAAAGGAGAAAACTGAAAGGCAAAGGAGAAAAGGAAGGATATACCCATCTGAATGCAGAGTTCCAGAGAATTAGCAAGAAAAGAAAGCCTTCCTCTGTGATCAATGCAAAGAAATAGAGGGAAACAATAGAATGGGAAAGACTAGAGATCTCTTCAAGAAAATTAGAGATATCAAGGGAACATCTCTTGCAAAGAAGGGCACAATAAAGGACAAAAATGGATATGTTGTAATGGTGTCTTATTTTGCCTTAGCCACGTGGTATAGAAACCTAATCGTTAAAAATCGTCTTAAATGACTGTTTTGCACATAGCAATAAACCTCAAGGCTGCAACGCCTTCCAGCATCTTTCCAAGTTAGCAAGGTGTTAATAAGATTTTTTTGCAGTAGTTCCTTCTAATCAGCCTCTGTCAACAGAGGACCTTTCAAGAATGTATTTATATACTATATTTATAATTAAAAGCTTGTCCTGAATCTTAGTAAAATTTTGACTCACCTCATCTACTCCGAATGTGAATGACATGTGAATAACTTGACAATCTAGGTCATTCAAGGAAACACCCTTTAGCAGTGGTTAGGCTATCACTTCATATAAGGTCTAGATCATTCTTTTTTGACATAGCAGTGCCATAAATAGCATTCTTTGACCTCAGCAACCTATCTTCCTAAGGTTTTCCCCTCTGCCACATAGTTCACATGAAAGACTTGAAGTAGATCTTCTTAGTAAAATGGAAGATCCAGTGAAGTAAAGCATCTTATCCAGTTGTATAATAGAATACTTTATTCAGCTTGTACCTAATGTTTGTTATTGTTTAATCACTAAGTCATGTCCAATTCTTTTGCAGTCCCATGGACTGTAACCATCCAGGCTCCTGTCTGTTAGGTTTCACAGGCAAGAATACTGGAATGAATTGCCATTTCGTTCTCCAAGGGATATTCCTAACCCAGGGATCAAACTCACATCTCAGCATTGACAGGTGGATTCTTTACTACTGAGCCACCTGGGAAGCCCTACACCTCATATACTTAGATGTTAAAATAAAATTATGTTAGTGACTTAATTCAATTTAAGTAATATCTATGGCGCAACCACAATGTCTTGAATATGCATTCTCCTAGATGTGGGAAAAACAAAGACTTTACCTGTGGCAGATTCATGTTGATGTATGGCAAAACCAATACAATATTGTAAAGTAATTAACCTCCAATTAAAATAAGTTTATATTAAAAAAAGAATAAAACTGAATCCTTACCTCACTCAAAAAAAATCAATCAGTAAATTTGCCATAAATAGGAGAGAAAAGCATCTACATGTAACATTACAGTATATTGTCTTTTTAAATTTTTTCTTAAATATAGATTTATTTATTTTAATCAGAGGTTAATTACTTTACAATATTGTATTGGTTTTGCCATTGTACATTAAGTCTTTTAAAAGATGGAGCATGTTAAGTTTCACAAAAGTAGTTAAGAGGTCTTGATTATTTCTACCTTGTGAAATTAGACAAGAGGTCACAGAGGATGTGACTTTAAGCTTAATGAGTAATATTTCACCAGGAGGAAAAGAAAAGTGGTTCTATTCTTTGTGGTTAAAAAAAAATAGCTTCAGCAATGGTCAAAACAAAGAAAAATGACAGTTAAGAAAATACAGCATATAATATGGAAGAGTAGAGATGAGACAAAAATTGTTCAAGAACTAAATTATAAGTCTTGNATTACTTTACAATATTGTATTGGTTTTGCCATTGTACATTAAGTCTTTTAAAAGATGGAGCATGTTAAGTTTCACAAAAGTAGTTAAGAGGTCTTGATTATTTCTACCTTGTGAAATTAGACAAGAGGTCACAGAGGATGTGACTTTAAGCTTAATGAGTAATATTTCACCAGGAGGAAAAGAAAAGTGGTTCTATTCTTTGTGGTTAAAAAAAAATAGCTTCAGCAATGGTCAAAACAAAGAAAAATGACAGTTAAGAAAATACAGCATATAATATGGAAGAGTAGAGATGAGACAAAAATTGTTCAAGAACTAAATTATAAGTCTTGGTATTCTGTGCCCAGAAGTTTGGATTGTATCCCAAAAAAGCCTGATGGAGAGCATTTAGAGATCTCAGTAGGAAAGTGCTGGTAATCAGACATGTTTCAGAAAGGTCACTCTCCTGTATAGAAGTACAGAAGATGTATTGGTGTGAGAGCATACAAGTGATGGGGAGACCAGTTAGGAAACTGAACAGTCCAAATGAGAGTTATTTTATCCCCTCTACAAATGTGGAAGCAAGTAGTTATCTGTTTGAAGGAAGATCCATAGGTAGAGAGTAGGACTTGAAGAATCTAATGAAAACTTGGAACATCTCAGTGGGGAACTGGAAATTGAACTAACCAGGCACTAATAAGAGATCTGCCAAGTGGTCCATCATTATGAAAAGTCAGAATACCCGAATTTAGAATGGTGCCACTCAGCACGGACATACAATGTCTCCTAGCAATGCCCAGTGGCTAGGTAGGATAAGAAAGCAGAAGTTGAATACTTGAAAGTGTATGGTTAGTACCTATCCAAGAGGGTAAGGAGACTGAGGGTTCTAGTTAGAGTGGCTCACGCTGGATGAGGAAGTGAAGGAAGTGAATGCAGGAGGAAGTTGTGTTCTTAATTAGCTCAAAGATTAGACATAGTGGAAGAAATAGAAGGATAGGAAGCTGTAGTCATGGAGAGCTATATAATACATCAGAGGTGATATGGTTCACCATAATGGCAAGCTGAAATATGTGATGCTTTTGGATTTGACAGTAAGAATCCCACACAGAGGGCACTAATTTCAAAATAACTTTTCAATATCCCTCTTTTATGTTTGTATCTTAAAGAAAAAATTAATTTTTGACATTTAGCCACATTAGTGTGTAAACTAAGCTGTCTAATAGCAAGTGGGAGACACACATTGATAAGCGAAATAAAAATCCCATTTGTATTAATATGATTTATTACATATTTCAGTTGTTTAATGAAATATATTTAATGAGCATAACTTGAACTGTAAGGAAGTGAAAACTGAAGATGTTCTAACTTGCTACCTCCATTCTAAGTAAATCTTAATTCATTTCAATCAGGTTTACAACATCTTTAATGGTCAGTCTTTGAATAATGTTATCAAAGACATTCTGAATATAATGACTGAATTATGGGAACTTGTCCTTTTACTTTCACTATTGTCTTAGGAAAACTCTCTTCACCTTTCCTATGGACTATACCTGTCTGTTGAGTGAAAGACATTTCAGTGATTTATCTTTTCTGTAAAGGTATGCTACATAGTCTGGACTTGAAATGCAATCTGCAAAGCTAGGCATGTCCATAAATCTGAATTTTTCATTCTTCTCTCATGTAGAGAGAAGAGATATTTTTCCACATAGAAAAAATACTGTAATGGAGTTGCCTTCCCTAAGGTAAAGCCAACACATTTATAATAGGGTGTTCAGTTCAGTCGCTCAGTCGTGTCCGACTCCTTGCGACCCCATGAATCGCAGCACACCAGGCCTCCCTGTTCATTACACATTTCCCGGAGTTCACTCAGACTCAACGTCCATCGAGTCCGTGATGCCATCCAGCCATCTCATCCTCGGTCATCCCCTTCTCCTCCTGCCCCCAATCCTTCCCAGCATCAGAGTCTTTTCCAATGAGTCAACTCTTCTCATGAGGTGGCCAAAGTACTGGAGTTTCAGCTTC